>VCHM03000025.1:102500-147500 GCA_006182925.3 Reinhardtius hippoglossoides
GAGACATTTAGGCTAAAAGGGGCTTAGCGACACACCACAGATAAACATGGGGCTTTTCATGACATGGGAACTTTCTCAAAAGCTTAGAATTGTGAAAGTTGTCGTGTTTGTGAACATTTTCATAAATGATGGAGGTCATAAACTTTGTTTCATTGGCTGATAAGATAATATGTTGTCATTTGAAAATTTTCTAGATATTTTACAAGATGTTTAAGGAAACTGTTCAGTCTCATTTGTTCCCTTTGTCGTTATTTCTTTGCATTTCCTGTGTTTCCCCCACTGCTAGCTTGCTTACTTATTAGCCTCTATAGCTTCAAGATGCTGACACGTGTGTGTGTGTGTGTGTGTGTGTGTGTGTGTGTGTGTGTGTGTGTGTGGTGTGTGTGTGTGTGTGTGTGGTGTGAACTGTGTCAGCCTCTCTGACACAGCAGAGTTGTATTTAATGTCTCGGTGTCTACATCTTCAGTAAACTGCTTAGCGGTGTCTAATTACCTCTGTGTGTTTGTCAACTGTGGCAGGGATTTTGTTTTTTATCATTATTTAAATAGTCCTTTACAAGTGAACCAGTGGGATGTGACTTGTCATCTGGTCCATAATCCTGAAAGAATTGTTTACCTCTGAGAATAAGGGAAGCGATTGTCTTGCCTGAGCGGTGGAGCTCATTATTGGTGCCGCATTAAAGAAAACAAGGGAACGATTGTTGAAGAGAAATCAAGGGAACATGAAGCTTGAGTCTGCCAGTGAAAACAAGGAGTTTCCTCAGAACATGTTATACCCAGTCACTGATCAAAAGAAGAAAGGAGGTGAAGGAAGGTGATGAAATGAACTAAAGACGGGTTCCTGAAACGTCCTGGAGGTTCTGTATGTGAGAACCCCGGCTGAAACATGTCTGTATACTTTCTATTGAAGTATAAATAAGTGTATGTGAGGTCGTGTTAAATAAAGATGAAGATCTTTTCATCTAGCGCCACCAACAGGTGCTAAGATTTTAAAATTCCTTAACGTTAGCGTTTCAGCTGAGCAGTTTTCATACCTAAACCAAGCCAAACCTCAACAACCACACAACCACATGAAACAGTTTGATGAATGATAATCAATAAATACTCAAACTCCTGAACCGCAAAGATGATGATAAAGAACTTATTTTGTGTAGTTTGTGGCGTTGTCGGTCGCTTATTGTTCACAGTTCATCTCCAACTGAAACTCCTGAGACAAACACGGAGAACGTTCTGCTGACCTGAGCTCTGTTCTCTCGACCCGTTGCCTGCAGTAGATCATTTACTTTATTGACCCGTCAGAAAGAAGAAACAAATCACAGCAACTCTATAAGAGCTTTAACATCATTTAAATCCTGAGAACTCATTCATAGTTTATTTTCTAAAAGTCCCGAAGTGGCTCCGAATGCGGACGGTGGATTTGTGACGGCCCCTGAATGCACCTCGTCGGATGGTGTCTGCAGACATTCAGGCTGAAGGACCTTGTTTAGAGTCCAGTATGAAAGTCGGGGCTCGTGGACACTTGATGACACCACAGGAGCAGATATGGAGGCAGGTTATGTTTTTAGCTGTTGTTTTTTTACGTTTGAACATAAGCCCCTAATATCTTCAGTTGTATAGGATTTTGCTGCAACGCTGTTTATCCCTGGAAGTCCAGAAACACTTCCCCCCCCCCATCGGGTGAGTAGATAATGAGTGAGTTAACATTACAAACACATGTCAAGACAAGGGGCTTGTGTGTAGACATGACATTCAAACAAGAATAGGTGGAGATCAATCTTTAAATCGTATCTATCAACCCTCCACCTGAAGGTAAAGTCTGAGATCACAGAAACCAGTTCATCCAGTGCCATCGTCCTGCCCCCCCCCCCCCGAATCATGACTGTGATTTCAACATTCATGTAGATGTTGCTCACGACAACATTAACAGACTCAACATGTGAACAAACTCATGTTTAAATCACACTCTTGTTCTGGTTCTGGCAGAGACATTGAAAACCTAATAATATTTCAACAGAACTTTCTTCTCCGACCCTTTTTATTTACATTTGAATTTACAATTATTGACTTTACTGACTCTGGACAGACATTCTACTACAGTCGGTGTTTATCTGATAAAACTGAACAAATTTAAAGAACTGATCCTCCTACTCTTACCTCACAGCCATGTGTCAGTACAATACAGAGAAGTTATCACAGCTTCACTCACACACTAGTTGATAACTTTGTTAATAGAACAGCAGCCTCATTAAAAACAACCATAACAACAATAGTCTGATAAATTACCAGAAAGCCAGAAGCTCCTATTATTCATTATTAATAGAGAAACTAAGAAGAAGCCCAGGTTCCTCTTCAGCTCTGCAGCTGATCCATCTTTTCCTCTGAGGACCAATGATTTCATGAACTTCTTCACAACTAAATTAGATTATTTATATTATGACTTAGTGCTGAACAAATACAATAAAATTCAATTCAATACAGGTTGGATATTGCACTTATCCCACTCGATGTATATATTGATATCTATACGTAAGCCATGTATACATATTAGGGCTGTCAAATGATTTGAATCAGATTAATCACAGGGAGCTGTGACCTTTATCCTAAACAATTTTTTTGCAAATATAGGATGGTTGAATAAAACTTTTTTCTTTTCTTGTTTAAATCAAACAAACAATCAAACCTTTACACAAGTGAATGTGAAATCTGAATCTGAGCCCATCTGCAGAAGCAGCGTTGAGCCAGTTCACACTTAAACAGAACCAGTTCCCAGTTCAGTTCATGCAGATGAAGATGAACTGGTTCAGGTTCCCAGTTCATGTTTCATTGGGAGGATTCAGGTGACAGACGTCCGGTCGTGTGTTTGGTTCTGAATCGATGAGTCGGATCGTGTCGCTCCTTCTAACTCCGAGTCCTGACCGAGCGTCTCGTGTTGGACTGAAACTGCTGACGAGTCATTTCATGATGTTTCAATGAGTCTGATAAACTGATAAACTCTGAACCTGCAAATCACTACGATCACATTCTTTAATTAACCTGCAACAACATTTCCTGTCAACAGAAAGGCAGGATTCCATTTCTGTGGATATTCACTTCACACAGATCCAACGATATTTGAATTAAAACACGGAGCAGAGTGTTTTTCTCTTGTGTCTGATGAGCAGTGAATCCGACTCGGAGGAGAAGGATTGATACTGAGGGACGGCCTGGGCAGTTCGTCTCCAGACGTTTACACATGGTCCTGAACGACCTCGCTGACCTCTGACCTGCTCCGTCATCACCAGTAGGTCACTCCCTGCTCTGTGAAGGTCAGCGTGAGTCCATGTGAGTCTTCATGTGGAGACTGATCATGGCTGTCTCATGTCTGAGAGCGCAGCACTTTGTGCTCTTCCTCCATATTGTGGAGGTTTTCAATCAATCCATCACGTTTTATTTGTATAGCCCATATTCACAAATTATAATTTGTCTCATAGATCTTAACGAAGTGTGACAGGAAAAAATAACAAAACACCCTTTAGCAGGGATTTTATTTAATGTATTTACAGTTCTATGAGGATGTCGATGGGCCCTGACCTTCTGTGGGTTGTCACCAGCTTAGCTTGTACAGCTAATACTGCAAATATTAAATAAACCTTTAAGTACTTTAGCTACCTTAGCCACATTAGCTAAAAGACTGATAATCAGCTACAGCTAGCTTCTCCTTTAATACGCATCGTATTGCTTCGACCAATCGTGAGTTACTTGTTATAGACAAACATCAAACCTGACGTCAGCATCTGATTGGTTAGAATCTGTCGTTGTGTGACTTCTCTCATGAAGGTTAAACACGTGATCGTGTGACCTGAACATTCCTGGTGTTTGAGGAAACATTGTGATGGGAATTTAAAAAATACATTAAATGAAATAAAGAAAGAAACCCTCCTAATTCTCAGCTTTTATCTTTGTACCTCCTCCGCTTCCTCTTCCTCTTCTCCTTCTTCTCTTCCCTACTTCCTCCTCCTCTCTTCCTCTTCCTCTTCCTCTTCCTCTCCTTTCCTCTTCCTCTTCCTCTCCTCTTCCTCCTTCCTCTTCCTCCTCTCCTCTCTTCCTCTTCCTTCCTTTCCCTCCTTCTCTCCTCCTCTTCCTGCTCCTCTTCCTCCTGCTCCTCCTCCTCCTGTTCCCTCCTTCTCATCCTCCTCTTCCTCCTCCTGCATCTCTGTGTTGGTGAGAATTAATACATAATGGAAGTGGTGGGATCATGAAGTCGAAGCTGCAAATAACAACATGCATATTGCTCAGGTTGCCATGGCGACGGATTTCGAGCCCACAAGGTGCAAAGGGAGCTGCTGCTGTAACAGTCACACACACACACACACACACACACACACACACACACACACACACACACACACACACACACACACACACACACACAGGAATTAAAATGTGTGTTTTTCAGTCTTCCTGCTATAGATTCACTTTAGTTAAAAGATAAATAATAATTAATATAAGCATAGAAACAGATAGAAAACATTGTTCTGTCTGTAACAGTCACTGAAGAAAAGTCTCAGCCTCCTCAGGTGAGATGAAGTGGTTTCAAATAGGTTGTTTAAACAGCGTTATTCAGCAACCGTGCTCAGTGTGTGATGTGATTATTAATTTGTATTACAGAGATTCTCAAATGCCGATAATCCCCTCAGTATTGTTTTTTGACAGAGAACTGGGAGGGATTCATAAATCATACTTTTCTTCCACGAGTCAGTGCAAGATGTCCCGTTCAGAAGCAATTCATCACCTTAATAAATGTGTCACCACTCTGCTCTTTTATATTCTTCTTCTCACTGAACTCAGAGATGGAAGAGTTACTCTGCACAGATCCCAGAGAACAGCAGAACTTAGAGCATCCACCTGCTTCCTCGAGGTTTTCAGGAAACCTCTTATATTAGGAACATTAGCAGATTATTGGAGGAAAAGTGGATTTAAATTGGTGTAATAAAGTGAAGGTACATGTCATGTATTATCTACTTGTCCTGGGCCAAGGAATATTCATTGATTATTTTAATTTTTCCAGAGACAATCCAGTTATTCTGTCCTCTAACATTTCTTATCTGATGATAAACACGACCCCCACAACAAGAAATTAACTCAGAGGCAGTTGAAGGTTCCACAAACATATTTCAGGCTGGTTCTTAATTTATGCCAAGATTAGTCTGACGCAACTTCCACAGTTTATTTTGTATGTTTTGGCCGTGTTTTAACAAAGGGAAAAAACAGGAAGTCCTTTTAAGAAAGTAAAAGTTTACGTCAGATTGTTTTCTACTGTGGCCTAAAGACAAGACAAGCTGTTCCACTCCAGTCCAGCAGGTGGTGGTAATGTAGAAGACTAGACAACATAGATGATGCTGTATCTACTATCTGCTCTTCCAACTCACTACGGCCTGGACTTGAACGTCAGTCCATCCATCGTCTTTCTTCTATAACATCATGTCGAGCACAATGAAAACAATATGTACAGATCGTTTAAAGATGGTGGAGTACTCAACCAATCCAAAACATTCGGGGCCTCAGGCTCCAGCCCAACGATTCAATGGTTCCTGACCATGAGCAGGGACCCTGAGCGGAACCCAGTGCTGTTTCAGAGTTGGTTCAACTTGCAAACCTTTTAAGAACCAGTTTACGTTCCACGAGCTCGAGCCGCCCTTGGAGCAACGTCACTGTAGACGTCTGATGTCCCGGCAACACTAGCGCCGCCTTCAATCGCAACATCAACAATGGCGGACGACAGCGTCCTTTCAGTTTTATCTTCTTTGTTACACGACACAAGCTGTTTTTTAACAGTGGTCACAATGTTGTGTTTGATCTTTCTGGTTTTGTTGGTGTGATAGTCTCGCTCCAGAACTTTCTTCTAGACCAGCGAAGTGTGCCAGAGTAGAACCAGGTTTTTGTCTGAGTCACTGAAAACACAAGTGGTTCTCGATCCGGCTCCGACCCGCGAACTGCTTTGGTGGAAGAGGAAAAGTTAAGAAGGTTGTAGAGTATTTAAAGAATGGCCCGTTGAACGATACAGCAGTGAGGACATAGTCGGTCGTTTCCACGAGTTAGCAGCTGAATGAAGTGTTGAGGTTTAATGTTGCTCAGTGTTATTTTTGTTATTGTTTCCATTGGATGTCAAATGAGCTGAATTCTTTCATTTCTGCTGGTTTGACTCTTTCTCAATCAGAAGCTTTTCACTATCGACCGTTTGGCGGCTGCTGCAGTGTGAACAGGCTGATCTGATTCGCTGTTTGTTTTGTTAAACCTTCATTTCATGTTAGAATCTGTCTTTGGCATCCGTCAGAACCGTGAGTGACTGAAACTACTCCCGGTTTGTCCGGGGTGGAGCTGAGCGTCCCAGCAGTCGTCTGATTTCACTCTAACTCACCAGCTGATCAGGACGCTGCCGCCTCTCCTCTGACAGAGCCACTGATCCCGGAGGAGGAGAATCACCTGGAGGACGTTGAGAAGAAAGACTGCGTCTGAGCCGATCTCCTCACACACGTCCTCGTTCATTCAGCAGAGTGACGTCGCACACAGATGAACTCAGGGGCTTCCCCGCCTCCTGTTTCCTGGAACTGTTCAACAGTCACTTCACTGGAGGCTTTTATTCTTCATTAGACATTTTACTGAGTGTGAATCTGCTGCCGCTGGAGGAGCAACGAAAAAACATAATTCCATACACTCACCACACACACACTCACACACACACACACACACACTTCAACAAGAACATCATCATTTCTCTGTATCTCTAGGAAAACGCAACCTTTAACATCTTTTTTCGTTTTCTTCACCGTGATCGTGACTTGACAGGAAAACGTCTCTGAAGGACGTTTAGTAAAGTTCAGACTAAACAACTTTCGCTCTGCAGTTATTTCTCGTTTTCAAAAATCCACACTCGAGTGTAGAAATAAGAAAACATTTTGAATTATTCTCAACTTTGACATTAACAGTGGAATAACTTCACTTTACCACAACATGTACCTTCACCATCTTTACCCTGTCCTGCTCTCTGATTGGCTATGGTTGTCGCAGATTCGTCTTAAGCCAATTTCCCACTAGACGACCTTCGAAGTTATCGGATCGCTGTGCAGATTACAGACGTGCAGTGTAAAAATATTTGATTGACATTTGATTGGTCATAGTTGTCACAGATTTGTTTAATATTTAAACGTCTACAAATCTTCTTAAAGTCTGCGATGTGTCGGCGTGACTCTCGAATCTCGTCTTTGAAGAGTTCACACATGATGTTTGACGATTTGGCTCCGACCCGGGCTTTTGTTTTTGTCACCTCTCAAGTTTCTTCTCATATGGCAGAAAAGGTGATTGGCTGTGACTCTGGTGTCACACCAGCTCCCTCTGTGGTTTAATTTGGTTCATTACGAGACCAGCAAGCAGCAGCACAGACAGAACACTGGAGAGACCCTTGTAAGTGCTGTGAGGAAATGTAATTACCTTTGTTCCTGAGCTCCACAGACTTTTTAGATTTCATGTTTCTTCATCTTCACTAATTTAGGAGCTAGTTTGTGCTGAGTGATAATTTCAGACTCTGACTTGTACAATGAATCTCAGTGGCTGTTTCACCGGGAGCGGATTTGACCAGAACAACACGAAGAGAATCTGAGTTTAATAACTGTGACCTTCTTCATCTACAATCAGCAGCAGCACAGTTTTCTTTTCTCTCTCATTTGAATGTTGTATTTAAGTGTTGCAGTTCAAACTGGACCATGTGGGATTATTCCCAATAAGTCAAATGGATTTTGTGAAGCCACCTCCTCTGTGTTTCTTTATAAAGACTGATTTACTTTCATTTAACTCTGGTTTTCAATAAGTTCTGTGTGTTTTTTAATATTTATCAGAGATTTGAAGAGAAGCGTTAAATAAGTAAATGAAAGCTCATCACAAAGGCAGTTTTTTCTACAATAAATCTATGAATTAGAACTGTGTCCACTCTTACACTGCGGTTTACAAAACCTCTTAATTCTCTGTTAAAATAAGTGTTAAAAGAATCAGCTGTGAGAACTTTAACTTCCTGTCAGTGTCGACGATTAATGTTTCTATCAATACAAGCAAAATAACTGAAAGGTGTTTGTAGATGTAAAGTAAAATTATGTTTTTTTAAAGTCTTAATGAACCACTATATTGTATTGTACTATTGAAATAGTCATTTGTCATCATATTTATTTATGTAATTAATTTATTTAACCAGGAAGGTTCGACAAAAATCACAAAAACCACGTCAGGACTCGTTCACACCTGGTTGGTTCAGAGCTTCAGACTCTTCAGTTCAGTCTGAAGCTGAACATCAGGTGTGAAAGGTTCCTCAGAGCAGAAGAGGAGTTCTGGGTCTGGATCAAACTGAACCTGGTTCTGTTGGTTGGCAGTGAAAACACTTTTATATAGTTGGGACTTTTTAGTTTTAGACGGACATGTGGAATGTGGGTCAGTGATGTTTTCAGGTGTGAAGTCCGGCTCATTTCAGAGCTTCAGCTCATCACCCTCACGGACCAGTCAAACAGCGTGTTCTCACCTTTAACCCCGCTGCCACCTGTCACTCACACACACTCACAGGTAGTGTCGAGAGGAAACGGCTGCTTGATGCCACATCCTTTCCACCATGGCTGCAGGGGCCCCTGGCAGAGCTGTGAACTGATTTCTGTTTGGATTTGTGTGATTTTAGGTTTAATACCAGCGTCTTTTGACAGAACACTAAAAGCCAA
This sequence comes from Reinhardtius hippoglossoides, assembly GCA_006182925.3. Lineage (NCBI taxonomy): Eukaryota > Metazoa > Chordata > Actinopteri > Pleuronectiformes > Pleuronectidae > Reinhardtius > Reinhardtius hippoglossoides. The sequence goes on from VCHM03000025.1 coordinate 111,232, forward strand.
CGATTAGACATGATTTGACTCCGTGTTCTGCCCTTCAGCAAGGCAGCACAACACTTCCTTCTTTCAGCCCGTCCTTGGTGTGCGTGCTGATCCGCCTCTCGGTCCCAGATGAGCACTTAAAGGATGAGTACAGTTTCAGTTGCAGCGCTCGACAAATGCATCTGTGTTGCTGTGAGGAAATGGAAGATGGCAACGAAACCTTTCCGATTTTTAATTATGGATTGTATGCGTTCGTGCCACGCTCTCGTACTTCTGTGGATTCCGTATTCTTCCCATCCTTTTCATTTGCTACAGAGGATGACGTCACGGTTTTGTCTTCCCGCTCCCTGTGGTTTTTGAGCTGAACGATGACGCAGAGAGAAAATATGTATAAAGTCAGCTATAAAAGAGTTTCACTTATTCAATATCAGATATGTTATTGGTCTGAAAGTCATTTAGCTGTCAGGGCAAGTTTGGCTTCAAATACATGAGTACGATTTTGGGTGAGCATAAGGTGTGAAGCACACTCAACTCACACGAACATTTAAAGTTTGCTAACAAGACGAACTTCTGGTTTGTGACATCAGTGTGAAAAGGGTTTTTCCTTTGTGAGGGGAGGAGCCAGCTCCAGCTGACCAATACACAGCACAGCTATGCTAATGACGCTAATGATGCTAGCCATGCTTCTGCCAAGTAAATCTGTTGAGAGCTTGAGCTAAATAAGCAAAATGCATTGTCAAAGACAAAGTGAAGCTTTGTCCGTCTCCGCGACACAAAGACGAAAATGCTCGGGAACCTCAGAAGTGGGTCGCTGCTTAATGACAGTGAGGCGGTTCTGTTCATCAGGCCCTGACCTCCAGTGTTCAGCAGCTGGGATGAGAGTCAGCAGCTCTGAGTCGGAGGCCGTGGTTCTGTCGGGGTACTGCCCAGCTGCAGAAGTTTGACTATCGGACAGGATGTGAACGACTTTCTCTGTTCCTCTCCCGACACTTCACCATGTGTGATGAAACGTCATCGCGAGTGTACAACATGAGGAAGAGGATAGAGTCCTCGACTTTCTGCTGCAAGAAGAATGACTGTTCTAAATGTTAGGATTTTATTTTAGATTGATTTAAACAGGATCATGGAAATCACAGTTTTCAGGGGGTTAGTGCTGCCACTTAATAAATCCAAACTGGACTCTCCTCTTTTGATTGGTCGAGCTGTTCAAAGCTACGAGGCTGTGATCTCATTATATTACATTCCACAATGCACAGCTCCTACATTAATACGAGTAGCAGGTGTGATTGAGTCCGACTTCATCAACCATAGTGCTGCCCGTCAGTAAACAGACAGAATTTAAGAATCAATAACAACCTCATCACATGAGCTTCTATTCCTCCACAGAATCGATTCTTCCAGATGCTTTACTCTCTCTTCTCTGCTTCTGGCTGTGAAACTGACCTTTTAGTGGCTGTCAAATTAAGTATTTCTGTAGAGGAATCAATATCTGATACATGAGGTCCAAACAACGGCAGGTGAATATCACAGGCTGCTGGGATCTCCCTTTATTCGCACTCAGGATGTTATATATATATTTATATTCATAAATGTATCTGAGAAAAATGTTGCAGAGCACTCACAGCTTTTTCATTTTTTATTTTATCAAGACATCATCTGACCAGACACAGTTTTACCATCAAGTCTTTAATCAAGATGAAGTGAAAAGTGTCTACCTCACAAAATACAACATAATTCACATCATTAACATGAACTTAAAATAATACTTTGCCCCTTTTTGAAAATATTACATCCAAAAAAACATATGATAGTGAGCAGGGCAATGGACGGGCGGAGCTGGAGATGGGCGGGCGGAGCTGGAGATGGGCGGGCGGAGCTGGAGATGGCGGGTGGAGCTGGAGATGGGCGGGCGGAGCTGGAGATGGGCGGGCGGAGCTGGAGATGGGCGGGCGGAGCTGGAGATGGGCGGCGGAGCTGGAGATGGGCGGCGGCGAGATGGCGGGGGAGATGGGGCGGGCTGGAGATGGCGGGCGAGCTGAGATGGCGGGCGAGCTGGAGATGGGCGGGCGGAGCTGGAGATGGCGGGGAGCGAGTGGCGGGGAGCTGGAGATGGGCGGGCGGAGCTGGAGATGGGCGGGCGGAGCTGGAGATGGGCGGGCGGAGCTGGAGATGGGCGGGCGGAGCTGGAGATGGACGGGCGGAGCTGGAGATGGGCGGGCGGAGCTGGAGATGGGCGGGCGGAGCTGGAGATGGGACGGGCGGAGCTGGAGATGGGCGGGCGGAGCTGGAGATGGGCGGGCGGAGCTGGAGATGGCGGCGGAGCTGGAGATGGACGGGCGGAGCTGGAGATGGGCGGGCGGAGCTGGAGATGGGCGGGCGGAGCTGGAGATGGACGGGTTAGGGTCCGTCTGTCTGTCATTTAGTTAATTGATATACAACGGGTTGAGACGTCATGATTGACAGCTGAGACGGACTCAGGACGGGTTGAGTAGCGTTGTATTTAGTATTGATATCCTTTCTTCATGAGAAGACGAGAACGTCATCAGACTTTAAAGCGTGTTAATTCTTCATCCGAACTCTATCTTTTATCTTTCTTCTTCTCTCTCTGTTTCTTTCTTCTTTCTCTCGTTTTCCTTTCCCTTTGCATTCATGACGGGAAGTCAAACAGCTTCTTTCAAATATTTGTTTCTTCTGCTGTGTTCCAGCTTTTCCTGTGAGTCATCTGTAAACACACTAATAATGGTAATAACATTAGTACTAATAACTTTAATTATATAGAACCTGGCTCCAAGAGGTTTCCTGTGGCTGCAGGATGAGTTGACTGTTAGCTGCCTCAGCTCTGCAGGAAAACTCCACTTATGTCGTCTCACATTTTCCTGTATTGACTGTTATTACATAGTGTTGATGAATATTTCAAGGCAGCTCAGCCTCATCAGTGTTTGAAGCAAAGTAGCATATGAACAACTTCCTGAATAATGCAAGCGTTCGGTCTGAAAGCCATGAAACTTATATGATCAAAGCCAACATTGTGCGTGTGTGTGTGTGTGTGTGTGTGTGTGTGTGTGTGTGTGTGTGTGTGTGTGTGTGTGTGTGTGTGTGTGTGTGTGTGTGTGTGTGTGTGTGTGTGTGTGTGTGTGTGTGTGTGTGTGTGTGTGTGTAAAGCTATGTTGATGGAACGGACACAGTACAACAACCTCCCACTATTAAAACATTACTTATTCATGAGATAAGTGCAGGAGGTGGACACAGACTCCGCTCTGCAGGAGGCAGCTGATCAGTCACTGCAGCACAGTAAACACAGCTCACCAGCAACCACCACGCTGTAACACAACCACCGACCAACAACCAGCAACCACCACGCTGTAACACAACCACCGACCAACAACCAGCAACCACCACGCTGTAACACAACCACCGACCAACAACCAGCAACCACCACGCTGTAACACAACCACCGACCAACAACCAGCAACCACCACGCTGTAACACAACCACCGACCAACAACCAGCAACCACCACGCTGTAACACAACCACCGACCAACAACCAGCAACCACCACGCTGTAACACAACCACCGACCAACAACCAGCAACCACCACGCTGTAACACAACCACCGACCAACAACCAGCAACCACCACGCTGTAACACAACCAACGACCAACAACCAGCAACCACCACGCTGTAACACAACCACCGACCAACAACCAGCAACCACCACGCTGTAACACAACAACCGACCAACAGTACTGTGGTAGTGTCGTACTGTGGTACTGTGGTACTGTAGTAGTGTCGTACTGTGGTACTGTGGTAGTGTCGTACTGTGGAGTACTACGTACTGTCGTACTGTAGTACTGTGGTACTGTGGTACTGTGGTACTGTAGTACTGTGGTACTGTGGTAGTGTCGTACTGTGGTACTGTGGTACTGTGGTACTGTGGTACTGTGGTAGTGTGGTACTGTGGTACTGTGGTACTGTGGTAGTGTCGTACTGTGGTACTGTGGTACTGTGGTACTGTGGTAGTGTCGTACTGTGGTACTGTGGTACTGTGGTACTGTGGTAGTGTCGTACTGTGGTACTGTGGTAGTGTCGTACTGTGGTACTGTGGTAGTGTCGTACTGTGGTACTGTGGTACTGTGGTACTGTGGTAGTGTCGTACTGTGGTACTGTGGTACTGTGGTACTGTGGTAGTGTCGTACTGTGGTACTGTGGTAGTGTCGTACTGTGGAGTACTGTAGTACTGTGGTAGTGTCGTACTGTGGAGTACTGTAGTACCTGAAGGTGCTGATGCTGCTAGTGATACTATCATGATGTTACCATGACAACCACATGAACCAAGTGCGCCCCACTAAATTACAATGTGAAACCAAAACTAACACAACAAAGACATGAAGCTTCAGACTCAGATCAGAAAACATCCTGAAAGTTGCAGGAACTTGTTTCTTCTGTGTTTTCACGTTTAAAGGTTTGTGTGTGTGTGTGTCTGTGTGTGTCTGTGTGTGTCTGTGTGTGTGTGTGTGTGTGTGTGTGTCTGTGTGTGTGTGTGGTCTGTGTGTGTGTGTGTGTGTGTGTCTCATGCAGGTTCGGTCATCAATTAAACTACTAAAGCTCTGTATTATAAGCGCCGGTCCTTTTATATTCGAGGATGAGTTTTCTGAGTCTGACTTGAACCTCATCAGAGAATATGAAGGTGTCATCCAGGAGAGTTAAGTGACTGACTGGCTCCTTGTTGGTTTCAGTGATTCTCCTGCAGAGTCACAGCAGGCGGTCGTACCACATAACAAACCAGCTGTAGAGCGGTTTGTCGCGCTGTGTGACTCCTGCTGTACGATCGGGCTTTCAACATAAATAATGCTGCCTGGGTTATAGAAGTCAGAAGTCGTCGGTGAACATTTTACTCAGATGTTTAGTTTCAACATTGTCTCAATTCGTCAGATACGTACATTTACATTGATAGAAAACTTTTTTCCAACAAAATATTTTCCCTGAGAAATGAAGAACCATATTTCTCAAAGTTCTGAATATGATCAGAAACAGGACCCTGGTGTCAAACTGCTGTTTTCATGCTAACAGGCAAATCCTGATCTCTGACACAGCTATTACTAAATATTAGCATGTTAGCATTGACACTGTGTTCATGTTAGAATGCTTATGTTACCATTGAGCTCAAAGGGCTAGAGCACCTCCAGTGAATGTAGCATTGATGTGTTGCACGTTGTTCAGTTCCCTCCCCGATGTGAACAGAATCATTGGGTCTTTTTAAATCTGTTTCTTGTGTTGTAGTGATTCTCCACTGACTCATTAAGAGACTTGAGTTTTGGGGTCCAGTGTGAGCCCCGCCCCTCGACCACTGTCAGCTGGGATTGGTTCCCGCCCTGCGGCCCTCAGAGTGACAGAGGAATGAGAAACGCTTTCCTGTGACAGGAAGGAGTTGATGTTGTAAACTCACCTGTAAAAGAAGAATGTGAGTAAACACAGAGTTTTAAAGGAATCTCGTGTTTTACTGTGAACGTGTCACATCTCCAGACCTCCGGCTCTTCTCCTGCACAAACATTTAATTCTGTGTGTGTTCATCCCACGGGCAGATTATTCAAATTCAGCAGCACAGGAGAATATCAGGTGCCAATTACCACTGTTCCCTGTATTTTTACACATAATTATACACAGATTATACAACCTCCCGTGTCTGAATGAAAACCCACCCGCCTCTAAGTCGCCGTCCTGTGGGAGAGGGAAACCTGGTTTGTGTGGGTTTTTGCAGCAGCGACATTATTTAATTTATTTCAGTTAAAAAAAGGAAGAAAGAAAAGAAAGTGTTGTTTACAGAGAAATGGCTGAAGAGACGACAGTATATATAAATGTTATATATATATTATATATAAATGTAAATATTCGGACCACGGTGATTTGCTCTTGTACGGAAAACTAATAATTTACAAACAGAACATATGAGAACACGAGAACCTTCCTACACAACACACAGGGGACCATGACGACATTAGAGCTTCACTAAATGAGTTCACTGTAACAACATTATCATATCTACAGAGGTTGAATAATAATAACAATATTAAGATCATTTATTCTTTAAAAAAGTCAACTGTGTGGTTTATCTAATTTTTAAGTCTCCTTGATGGGGACACCTAGTGGCCGGAGGTGTCATGTTTCCCCGTTGTCCGTCCCTACGTCTATTCTTGTTGACGCCATGTCTCAGGATCATCAGGAGGGAATCTCCTCAAACTTGGTTCAAATGTTCATTTAACCTCAAAGATGAATCGATTCGATTTCAGAGGGCAAAGGTCACAGTGGCCGCAGATGAGTCTGGAAATAAGACGACTGAAACTGCTCTGATTGGTGGAGATTTTAACCAAATAATCACCACTTTGGAGGTAAACGTTGATCTGATCACAGATTCATTTTTTAAATTATTAATATAAAATTATTAGTGTTACTATTATCATTATTATTTGTAGCAGTAGCTTTAAATTAAACTTCTGCTGTAGTTTCACATCCACACCCCCCTCTCCAACCCGATCAGAATATCTGTCCTCCTCTTCCTGATCATGCTGGTGGCTGAGGGAAACAACGTGGTGATGTCACAGTGAGGCTGACCTTTGACCTTTGTGACATGGTTTGTTAAAGGTTGGAACAGGAAACGCTGCTCAGAAGATGTGTTATAACTTCATGACTGTAGTAAACAGCTGCTAATGGTAACGTTAGCTGACACTGAATCTTACAGAGGGCTCATGTGACCAATCAGTGAAGGCTACGTCCTGACTGAAAAGACCCAATCAGCAAGAGGTTGTCTTGCTGATTGGGTCATCGTCTCTCAACATCTCAGTTTCTATTGGTCCAGACTAAAACGCAGCCCCGGAACTAAAACGGGACCAGTTTACAAACTTCTCTGTTTTATCGTCTCTCAAACTCCAGAGTTGTCGGACGTCAGACGAATCTGTAGCAGAGAAAACATAGTTGTGTGGATGAAGCCTGAGATAACGTCACGACATTTTGTGAAAATACAGTTTATATATCTTGGTATAAGAAACCAGAACTGACACAAAACATTTGGAACTTCCTGCTGATTTTAGCTGATGTGTTTCCTGGACACGTCCCAGAGGAACCAGCAAAATCCAACGTCCAATAAAACTTCAGCTACATCTGCATATTTATTCAATTTACAGCGACTAACAAACTGACGTCTGACTCTTTATACAATAATTACACATTCATTCAACTACACATTATACATGGAACCCCTGGTAGTTGAGGATCAATGGATGGAGTCCGGCCCATATTGATCCTAAACCTTTAGGAAGTGAATCATTTCCAATACCCATAATTGTATCAACGTTTATATCAAAGTGTTGTTATTAAACCCTTTTGACAAAGTAATGAATTTGAATTTTTCCAATGCACATTATTACTGCTTTGTTTATTGTGTAAAATAAAAGTTTTCATATGAACAGACACAACGCTGATAAGTTCATTTCTCTCAGACTCGGACAGCTGATCCACGCTCGACGGTGACCACATCACGTGGTCCGATGGTCAACGGGTCGGACTGAGGCTCCAGTTCGAGTCTCGTTGGGGATGAAAGCTCTGCCTCTCGACAACAACTCAGTGTAACATCAGGATGAATGGAAGCTGTTATTTTAAGGTGAAATCGTTGCATAACGTTGCTGCGTTCCCATCTGTTTCAACATACGGCTGAAAACACAAACAGACAAACTCGACTTGAAGTAATTATGCTAAGATTGACTTCACTCTTCCTCTTTGGAGAATCCATGTATGTAATCTCCACAGGCTGTGAGTTGTTTATGAACAACAACAAGCCGTAAACAGGAAGCTGATATACAGTACGGCAGCTTGTGTGATAACCTCTGCTGAAGATAAGACCTCAGCTCAGCCTCCTGCCGTCTGATCACGCTCCTCCAACATCCACCTTATACCTTCGACATGTGCTGCTGATTAATTATGCTTATTTTTCATTTCACTGTGGGAAATGTCAGCCAGCTGATGAAGTAACAGCTATCTAATAACATTCTGAGGCTCCTTATTCAGACTTAAGTTATGCATTAAATTAGTGAACTCAGTGAGGAGCCACCGGCGGTGACCTTTCACTGGAGGAAAATGTCAGCAAGTTGTGATTGAACACAGGAGTACGTGAATGTGTCGAAAGTTAAAGGTAATTATATTTATTTAGTGACACAAAGAATGATGTTTAACTGTAGTTTATGATGTTTGGATTAATGCTGATTCACAAACAGTAATAATCTTTATATTATGTATCAATCAATCACATGTTATTAGTCTCATATTCCCAGTTGGTCTCATATTCCCAGTTGGTCTCATATTCCCAGTTGGTCTCATATTCCCAGTTGGTCTCACAGATGTTCACAAGGAGCAACTTCCTCTGTTCTTCACTCAACAAGAGTCAAACAGAAACTTCATGATCAGTGAATGAAGCTCAGTCCCGTGAGGATCCTCTCCCAGGACACAGGGACAACAGCTGCTGATGGAACTGAACACATCAACACAACAACACATCAACACAACAACACATCAACACAACAACACAACAACACATCAACACATCAACACATCAACACAACAACACACAACACATCAACACATCAACACAACAACACATCAACACATCAACACATCAACACAACAACACAACAACACAACAACACAACAACACATCAACACAACACAACACAAACACACAACCACACAACACATCAACACACAACACATCAACACAACAACACAACAACAACACATCAACACATCAACACACAACACAACAACACAACAACACATCAACACAACACACACATCAACACATCAACACATCAACACATCAACACAACAACACAACAACACATCAACACAACAACACAACAACACATCAACACTACAACACATCAACACAACAACACATCAACACAACAACAGGATTCACTACATGAGAAGAACCAGTTTGTAATGTTTAAAGTGTTTCTACATGATGTCTGATGGAGATGAAGGAGCAGAGGAACTGAGGACTTCCTGATGGTAGAAGATGTGAGGAGACGTGTTGTGTATCAAGAAGTCTGGTTGTGATCATAGTCCTCGATCAGCTGACACCACGATCTCTGAGTCGCGATCAGGATCCACCATCATGAACTTTGGTCCACGATCAGGTCCACGATCATGATGGTCATTTATTCAACTCCTTGACACACTAAGGAAGAGAAATCGGACACTAAAGGTCTTCACACATCAAGTCTGTAGTTCTTTATTTGTATTTGGTTTCTCATGGGGTTTAAGAAGCAAACTAAAATCCCAGTCGATCATAATATCCACTGCTCCACTAGCATCTGTAACAGAAGTGAACTGAGGAGTTGTTGAAGTGAAGTAAACAGATGAATCCTGTATTCACATGGTGCTTGGTTTTTATGCAGCTCAGTAAAAGTCACTGCTTGAAGTAAACCTGAACTTTGAACTTTCGATGAGGGTCAAATGTTCCACCTTGAACTTTTCCTCAGAGAGTTTGGTCCTGGAACTTGGTGGTGGTTAGCATCCAACTGGTGACCTGTGGTTTCTCTGGCAGCAGCCAGCGTCCATGTGAGTGCTGCTCATTGTGGGAACTGTTGGTTTCTCTACACATGGTCTTGACCTTCTATGTAAAGAGCCTTGAGTTGATTCATATTATGATTTGGCGTTAAACAAATCAAATTGAATTGGAGTGAAAGTCATGTGCACTTGAAGCATTTCCCTGTGGAATCAAACCAGCAACTTTGGGTAAATATGGGCAACCCTGGCTCAGCGGGCATTGAACGCTCCCTGACTGTGTTTAAGACCTTCGACCAAAATCCTAAAAACAGAATTGAAAGAATGGCCTGTTGTGTCTTTCAGAATCAGAATCAGAATTATTTTTATTGCCAAGTATATTTACATATACAGGAAATTGCCTTGGTGTGGTTGGTGCATTAGGACATAACACAATCGACATGAAACACATATAACAGAAAAACAAGAAAAAAAAAAAACACAATAGCACGTGCGGTGGTAAGGTGCAGTGATTGGTTCCGGATAGTGCCAACCATTTTGTTTAATCACTGAGGCTCACGTCTTCGTACGTCGTTGTCACATCGGTGCAGAGTCGTGATGTGTAATCATAGGGTGGAGGATTTGAAGCAGCTGGCGCATGACGTGTCTCCAGTGAGGTGTTAAAACGTCTGAACACTGGAGACAGTGCGCCTCCTGGTGGCCTCCTGGTGGCCTCCTGGTGTCTCATGGGCGGCACTAGCTTCTCCAGCGTTTCCACCACACGTACAAAGCAGCAGTTGGACTCACTTCTGCCAGTTTCCTCCGTTCTGTCCAGAGTTGTCTTTTCTTGAGTTGTGAGACTCGCTGGAGAAAAGCAACACGAAACATTTCTCTGAGTTTGGTGTAAATACACTTTTCTATCATGAACTGATTTTTCTTTTTCTCTTTCTTTTACTGAATGTGATCTTATAATCCTGAGCAGAATCTCAAACAGCTCTGCCTCAAGGACCCCCCCCCCCCCCCCGACCCTGTTCTCTGACATGTCGGACTTCAGTGGTTACTAATGACACCCGGCCGCTTGTGGCCCTCCATGTGTAATTGTGTGCCTGTGAAAGGGCTCGATTAAAGATCGCTGTTGCAGTTGTGACTTCGGGGAAGCGACATGAAGCATGAGACACAGTTGAGGTGAAACAGCAGCGAGAGGCCGACGAGGTGTTGATCCGCTGCCACTGATTGGACAAGAGGAGATAATTAGTCTGGAGCAGCCGGTCGTCAACACAACGAAGCTGAAATCAGTCACCAGGAAACGCTGAGGTCAGGCGTCCGCGACTTGTTGAACAGGAAGTGATGACGTGATGACGCCTCAATTTAATAGACCACTGAGCTACACATTCATACATGAATAAATAAACACATACATACATGCATACATTTATATACACTCTCACACACACACACACACCACACACACACACACACACCACACACACACACTCTCACACACACACACACACACACACACACACACACACACACACACACACTCTCACACACACTCTCACACACACACACACACACACACACACACACACACACACACAACACACAGTAGTGATGGTGGATTGCAGTCTTACCCGTGGACTCAGGGTTGATCCGCAGGTCGGGGGTGTAGGGTCGTAAAAAGAACGATTCTGATTAATAGCAGTTGGGTTCCGTGAATCATCATCATTCATGATTAATGTGTGAAATATTATTTCATTCTCTAAAATGTTAACGACAAAGAGAATCTTGTACATTTCTGCAGCGAGCTCGTTCAGGACCGATGGAGTCTAACTTTTTTAGTTTAATTACTAGTCAATGAAGACATGGGGTCTATTTCTTACACTGGCAGAGTGCAGTAAAGTGTTCAGTCTGCAGGGGGCGTGTCTGTGCGCGGGGGGCGTGTCTGTGCACAGGGGCGTGTCTGTGCGCAGGGGGCGTGTCTGTGTGCAGGGACAGATGAGATGTACTGGGTGTGTTTTTGTAGACAGGGATTTACCAGCTCCCTCCCTCCCAGGATCTGCCTCCTCAGACCTTCACTGATCCACCAAACTGGTCATAGATGATGTTTCAGCAGCTTCACGTTCTCCACGACGTCTCCAGACTCGTTCACACCTGTCACATGTGCTCAGTGTGAACCTGCTCTCCTCTGTGAGGAGAACGAGGCTCCAGTGGTGGACCTGCTGGTCCTGGTGTTCTCTGGTGAATGGAGCTGTGAGCTCAGGTCCCACTAGAGGACGTCGGCCCTCAGGCCTCCTCATGGAGTCTGTTTCTCACAGTTTGGATGACAACACAGGAGCAGGATGGAGGTCATTTTGTAGAGCAGCGCTCCTCCTGTTCTTCCTTCACAAAGGACCAGCTACGTGCTGCTGGGTTGATGCTCTTCTACGGTCTCCTGGTGTCTCCTGGTGTAACGTCTCCTGGTGTCTCCTGGTGTGTCTCCTGGTGTCTCCTCCAGGCTCTGGAGACTGTGCTGGGAGACTCAGACCTTCTTGTGACCACAGGTATGGATGTGTCCTCCTGGAGGAGCTGGACTACCTGTGCAGCCTGATGGAGCTGCAGGTAGCTCCTCGTGCTGCCAGCAGTGAGGAGGAGCTGGACTACCTGTGCAGCCTGATGGAGCTGCAGGTAGCTCCTCATGCTGCCAGCAGTGAGGAGGAGCTGGACTACCTGTGCAGCCTGGTGGAGCTGCAGGTAGCTCCTCATGCTGCCAGCAGTGAGGAGGAGCTGGACTACCTGTGCAGCCTGATGGAGCTGCAGGTAGCTCCTCATGCTGCCAGCAGTGAGGAGGAGCTGGACTACCTGTGCAGCCTGATGGAGCTGCAGGTAGCTCCTCATGCTGCCAGCAGTGAGGAGGAGTGGGCTACCCGGCGCCGGGGGAGCTTTAGGTAGGGTTTAAAAATTTCCAGCGGGGGGGGAGCTGGAAATACCTGTGCGCCTGTGGGCTGCAGGTAGCTTTCCCCTGCTGCCAGCAGTGAGGAAAGGGGGGGGGGGGGAAAAGTGAAGGGGCCGGAAAGGAAACCCCCGGTAAAAACCTCTGCGCCCCCCCGGGGAGGAGTGGATACCTGTGCGCCTGGGGGGAAAACTGAGGAGCTCTCTGCGCCGCAGTAAAGGGGGGGGCGGACTACGGGGCGCCGGGGGGGCCAGGTAGTCCCTGGCCAGAGGGGGGAGGGGACTACCTGTGCCCGCCTGATGGGATGAAAGGTTGTCCCGTTTCTGCCAGCGTGGGAGGAGGGACTACCGGCAGCCCGGGGGGGGTGCAGGTAGCTCCTTGCTGCCAGCAGTTTAGGAGGAGCTGGACTACCTGTGCAGCCTGGGGGGGGGCCCGGGGGGAGCTCCTCGTGCTGCCAGCGTGAGGGGGAGCGGCACTGGGGGGTGATGGAGCTGCAGGTAAATCCTTGGGGGGGCCCGCCCGGGGGGGGGAGCGACATGTGCGCCCCCTGGAGTGCAGGGGGCTCCTCTGCTGCCAGCAGTTTAGGAGGGGGTGGATCGTGCAGCCTGTGGAGGTGCAGGTAGCTCCCCTGCCCGCCAGCAGTGAGGAGGGCGGACTACCGGCAGCCGAGGAGTGAGGAGCCCCTGTGCCAGCAGGAGGAGGGGGGAAACCTGTGCGCCCGGGGGAAGCAGGGAGCTCCTTGCTGCCCCAGGAGGGGGGAGGGACTATGTGACTGATGGAGGCAGGTAGTCCTCTGCTGCCAGCAAATGAGGAGGAGGGACACCTGTGCGCCTGATGGGGGAAAAAGGGGGTAGGAGCTCCTCTGCTGCCAGCAGTGAGGAGGAGGGATACCTGTGCGCCCCCTGGAAACTGCCCGGGAGCTCTTCCCGTGCCAGAGTGAGGAGGAGCGGATAGTCGCCTGATGGGGGCAGGTAGCTCCTCTGCTGCAGAGGGGGGGCGGATACCTTTGGGCCCGATGGGTGCAGGTAGTCCCTGCTGCCCCCGTGGGAGGAGCGGACTACTTTAGCCGGGGAGCTGAGGGGGAGTCCTGCTCCAGCAGTGAGGAGGAGCTGGACTACCGGCGCCGATGGGGGTTGGAAAAGGATCCTCTGGCCAAACAGTGGGAGGAGGGATACCTGGCACTGATGGAGGTGCAGGTAGCCCTTTTGGCGCAGGGAGGAGGAACCCAAAAGGGGGGCCCGAAAGGGGGGGAAAGGGGTTTTTGCCCGAGGAGGGGGGTGGGCTGGGCCCCCCAAGGGGGGGAAAAATTCCCCCTGGGGGGGGGGGCGGGAAAGGGGGCCCCCCGGGGCCCCCGGGCCCGGGGGGGAGGGGGCAAACCCAAATCCTCTCCCCCTCTCCCTCTCTCTCCCCCCCCCCCCCCCCCCCCCCCCCCCCCTCCCTATCTCCCGGCTCCTCTTGTGATCAGTCAGAGGGAATCGAACCTGTGGTGTTGTGTGAACATCAGTGTGTGGTCCCCTGCTGTTTCTCTCATCATCTGATGTGATGGCAGCTCGAGCAACAAGCGAGCGCGGCGGTGCGGCAGCGGCGCGGCGGCGGCGGCAGCGGCGGCGGCGGCGCGGCGCTGCGCACACGGAGAACGCGTCGGTGAATGAGCGGCGGAGGTTGTGTTGTATGGTGACGTGTGAAGCGTGTGAAGCGTGTGAAGCGTGTGCGCGTGGAGCGGGGAGCTGCGGAGGATTGAATGAACTCGGGGGATTTGTGAAAGTCTCGTGAAAGTGCGTGACGCTGCTGCGGTTCTGCGGGTTTTCCGTCTGCGGTGCGGACCGGAGCAGATGATGGACCGACCCTCGGACGGCTCCGGACTCACAGCGGCTCTCCGGGTCTTGTGGATGCTCCAAGCCCTGGACCTGGCGGGCTCTCAGGAGATTTACGCGCCGCACTCGATCCGGGTGGAGGGCGACGTGACGCTGGGGGGGCTGTTCCCGGTGCACGCCAGGGGGGTCCCGGGGATTCCGTGCGGGGACATAAAGAAGGAGAACGGGATCCACCGGCTGGAGGCGATGATGTACGCCCTGGATCAGATTAACGGGGACGAGGACTTGCTGCCCAACGTCACCCTGGGCGCGCGGATCCTGGACACATGCTCCCGGGACACTTACGCCCTGGAGCAGTCGCTGACTTTCGTCCAGGCGCTGATCCAGAAGGACACGTCGGACGTCAGGTGCACGAACGGGGAGCCGCCGGTGTTTGTGAAGCCGGAGAAAGTTGTCGGTGTGGTGGGAGCGTCTGCGAGCTCCGTGTCCATCATGGTGGCCAACATCCTGCGCCTCTTCCAGGTGAGAGCCTCCTCGGTCTCAGTTCACACAGTTCAGGGTGGTGACCTATTCATCATCTTCATCATCTTCATCATCTTCATCCCCATTGTCCTCTGTGTTAGTTTATCCAGATCTTCATCCTCCTCTTTATCTTCTTCTTCATCCTCATCATCCTCTTCATCCTCATATTTATCCTGATCTTCATCCTCGTCCTCAACCTCATCTTCATCCTCATCCTCATCCTCATCCTCACCTCATCCTCATCTCCACCAGCAGCTTCCTCATGCTTCACCTCAGTATGAAGGTGATGAAGCAGATTCCTCTACAACCTGCAGTGTGTGTGTTTGTGTGTGTGTGTTGTTGTGTTGTTGTGTGTTTGTGTCACTGAGGTGAACAGAGGATCATTGAAGATTGAGGTTTTCTCTTGACTTGTTTTCACACATGAACTCTTTAAAATATTGTCTGGACATTTTGTGGAGTTAGTGTTTCTCCTGTTTAGCAGCAGGAGATTGTCCGGGTCAGACAGGAACATGTGAGGAACATGTCAGGATCATGTGAGGAACATGTCAGGAACATGTCAGGAACATGTCAGGAACATGTGAGGAACATGTCAGGAACATGTCAGGAACATGTCAGGAACATGTCAGGAACATGTCAGGAACATGTCGCTGTTTGAAGTCTTGAGTGTAAAAAGTGTTGCGTGACGTTAAACATGCTCCATAATGAGTTACGAGTTCTTTAGTATGTTAATTCCTTGGTGACATGAACCTCGTCTGTTTGTTGGTTGTTGACTGATGTGAACTTCTGGGGCTGATGCTGATATCGATACTGGGGAGTTAAACATTTCCAGTACAGATACATCTGCCAATAAATTAAGTTTTAGAAAATGATTCAAAACATGAATTATTCTGTAATTTATTCAAATGGTTTATTCTGTACGAACTGAATCTTCTTCTTTCTTCTTCTTCTTTTCTTCTTCTTCTTCTGTTTCTTCTTCTTTGGTGGAAGTGTAGTGGTGAAGAGCGAAGGTGAAGGGAAGTGTTATCAAACTTTTGCAGTTTTATTACTGTGTGTTTATTGTATGATCATTGTTTTGAAAAGAAGCTGGATGTTCTCTTTTTGCAGGAGACTCACAGCGATTGCCTGAACGAGACAGACTGGGGAGTATGGTGGGGGGGGCAGCACGTACTTAGCCATGGCTCTAACCTGAGCGCCGGAGTCGCTGTTTTATTTTCTCCTTCATTAAGCATGAACTTTTTATCCAGCACAGAGATCGTGGCAGAAAGGTTTCTGATAATAAGAGTGGAAATACACAATATTATTTTTAATTTGATAAACGTTTATGCACAAAATCAAGGTCCTGAACGGGTTACTCTGTTTGAATTATTAAAAAACAAGTTGGGTAGTGTTGGTCAAGGGGAGTGTGTGATAATGGGGGGGGATTGGAACTGCTGCACAGACGTCACTGGACAGAACAGGACAGGAGCTCCATCCTCAGTCCTCCGCTGTCCTGGGCCAGACGGTCAAAGAGGCAGACCTAGTGGACGCATGGAGGAGGAAACATCCGTCAACCAGGCAGTACACCTGGATAAAGATGACAGACGGCAGGGTCAGTGCTGCCCGGCTGGACAGGTTCTACATATCCGCTCCGTTCATCACCCGTGTGACAAACTGTCAGATCCACCCGGTTGGATTCACAGATCATCATCTTGTTTTAGTAGAGCTGTTTTTATCTCCTGATAGAAAGCCTGGATCCTTTTGGCATTTTAATGTTAAACTCTTGAACGATTTTAATTTCTGTGGGAATTTTAAACTGTTCTGGGCCAACTGGGGATCCAAGAAGGAGTCGTTTCCCTCCCTGAGTCAGTGGTGGGAGGTCGGCAAGGGTCAGATAAGGGTGTTCTGCCAACAGTACACTTCCTACTCGACAGTAAACATTAAAAGAGCAATAGAGCAGCTGGAGACAGACATAAAGGAGCTGGAGAGTGCATCCATAAACACGGAGCAAATAGAAGTGAAGAGACAACAGCTGAACTCCTTTCTTCAGGAGAAGGCCAAAGGAGCTCTGGTCCGAGCCCGGTTCAAGACAATAAGAGACATAGACGCACCCACCACTTTCTTTTTTAACCTGGAGAGATCCGTGGCCCAGGGGAAGCAGATGGTGTGTCTCCGGCTACCGGGTGGGACGCTGACATCAGAACCAGCCGAGATGAGGAGACATGCGGTGGATTTCTACACCGACCTGTTTGGGGCAGAGGAATGCGATGGGGAAGCCGTTGCGGAGCTACTGCAGGACCTCCCACAGCTGAGTCAAGGTGAGCGTGACACCCTGAGCGCCGACATCACTCTGGAGGAGCTGACCACTGCAGTGTCCCAGATGGCTGCAGGTAAGGCACCAGGTTTGGACGGATTACCGGCAGACTTTTTAAAACATTTCTGGGATATTATGGGACAGGACCTGCTGGATGTATTGAGGGAGTCGTTGGGGAAAGGACTTCTTCCAGCCTCCTGCAGACGGGCTGTCATATCCCTGCTGCCAAAGAAAGGAGACTTAACTCTGCTGAAGAACTGGAGACCCGTCTCTCTTTATGTAGTGACTACAAGGTTTTATCTAAAGTTTTAGCAAACAGATTTAAGGTTTTTATGGAAACGTTTATTGGTGCTGACCAATCGTATTGTGTACCAGGTAGGTCGATACAGGACAATTTGTTTTTAATGAGAGACATTTTTGATTTGTGTACAGCATGTAAAATTAATATTGGCATTATTTCAATTGACCAAGAAAAGGCATTCGATCGGGTAGATCGGTCATTCCTGTTTGCAGCACTGCAGGCTTTTGGTGTCGGGGAGCACTTTCTGTCCTGGGTGAAGTTATTATATAATGATACATGTTGTGTGGTGAAGGTGGGGGGGGGGCTGAGCAGACCTGTACCAGTGGAAAGAGGGATCAGGCAGGGATGCCCCATCTCAGGCCAGCTCTATAGCGTGGCCATTGAACCTCTCCTGCGTCGGCTCAGGGCTCGGCTGAAAGGCTTGCGTCTGCCTGGACTGCCTCACAGGTCCCCCATAGTAGTGTCAGCATATGCTGATGACGTAAATGTCTTTGTCCAGGGTCAGGGGGACATACAGGAACTAGAGGGCAGTCTAACACTATATGGGAAGGCTACGACAGCAAAGGTGAACTGGGAAAAGAGTGGGGCTTGTGTGATTGGTCAGTGGGACGCAGGGAGAATACCCCGTCTCCCTGGAAACCTGACATGGGGAACGGGAGGGTTAAAAGTCCTCGGACTGCACCTAGGCAGTAACGAAATAGAGAGGCAGAACTGGGAGGGAGTGCTGGGGAAGGTGCAAGCGAAGTTGTCTAAATGGAAATGGTTTCTACCCCAGCTGTCCTACAGGGGAAGAGCTCTGATAGTCAATAACCTGGTTGCAGCATCCCTGTGGCACAGACTCCAGGTTCTTACTCCTCCACCGGGACTCATGGAGCAACTGCAGAGGCTACTGGTGGACTTCTTCTGGTCAGGGCATCACTGGGTGCGGGCGTCCGTGCTGTACCTCCCTGTGGCAGAGGGGGGCCATGGATTAACGGACATCATCTCCAGGACTGCTGCGTTTAGGCTGCAGGCAGCCCAGAGGCTGCTGTACGGCTCCCCACGGTGTTGGTCGGCTGTGGCCCGCCTGCTGCTCTGGAGAGCGGGGGGCCTTGGTTATGATAAGCAGCTGTTCCTGGTGAACTATCCACAGCAAAAACTGGCTGGACTCAGTTGCTACTATACCTCAGTGATAGATGCCTGGAGGACTTTGAATTTCACTAGGCCTCCTGACCCCACGCCTGGGATGTGGCTCTTTGAAGAGCCACTGTTTAACAATGGTTTCCTGGCCGACTCAGTACTAACGTCAAATACGGTAAGGAACAAGTTCAGGGAGGCAGGTATTGTGAAGCTGGGCCACCTGACACGGACGTCACTTGAGAGGCTGGCGGAGGTGACGGGGATAAGATCCACCAGAGTGCTGCAGGGCCTCGTGGACGAGGTGTGGCAGTCACTTCCCCAGCCTCTTCGGACCTTCGCCCAGAGCCGAAGTCAGGCTGACCAGTGGGAAAAAATACAGGAATACAGTTTTCCCATCCTGAAGGTGAGTCCTGCTGTGGGGGAGTGGAGAGAGGAGAGTGGCCAACTGCTAACCCTCAGGACTCCAGCACTGGGCACCTTCAACACCTGTGGAGGGAAACAG
The DNA here is from genome assembly GCA_006182925.3 of Reinhardtius hippoglossoides. NCBI lineage: Eukaryota > Metazoa > Chordata > Actinopteri > Pleuronectiformes > Pleuronectidae > Reinhardtius > Reinhardtius hippoglossoides. The sequence continues at coordinate 130,226 of VCHM03000025.1, forward strand.
CTGTATTGCAGCTGTGTGAAGGTCCTGAACTACCGCTCTCTTACAGGAGTCAGGGAGTCGAGATGGACGGAGGTTTTTGGCTTGGACTCTTCCCCTAGTGGCAGTTGGCGGGTCCTGTATAAACCTCCTGTGGAGAAACGGATGGCAGACATCCAGTGGAGGATTATACATGGAGCTCTAGCTACAAACAGATACAGAGCTCACCTGGACCCAAGCACTGAGGGGGGGTGTCCGTTCTGCTCACTGCCAGAGACCCTGGAACACTTAGTAGTGTCCTGTCCCCGATTAGCGGGCACTTTTGAACAGCTGCGGGAGTGGGTGGGGGGTTTAGGAGAGGTTTTTCTGTGCCCCTTTTTGTTTTTGGACCAAGGTACACGGCAAGAAAAAGGCACACTATGATTTAATGAACTTTCTTTTGCAAATGCAAAATAGCGACGTGGATAAGTAGGAAAAACAAAATGGCGGGGGGAGGCTGGACTGATCCACTGCGCTGTCTGAGGGGTTTGGTGGCAGCGCGGCTGAAGATAGAGCATGCGTATTTTACACTGACGGACAATTTGGAGGGTTTCAGGGCTGTGGGGGGGGGGGGGGTGGACAGGTCCTGTGCTCACTGGGGGACAGACAGGCTCTGGTTTTACATTTTTAGCAGAACATACTTTAACTCTAGTGTTTGTGTATGATGTGTGTAGGTGCAGGAAAGGAGTTATCCTTTCTGTTCACATAGTTGAATAATTGAGATTTACTTGACAATGTGTCATAATTAAAATTATTCAAAAGTCAAAGTCTTCTTCTTCTTCTCTTTCTTCTTGTTCTTCTGTTTCTGCTGCTTCTTGTAAAACCCTAAATTCCTACGTTCTCCTTATTCCTGATGATAAAGTCGTTCTGTGTCTCGTGTTGAGACGGTTTTATTCAAACTTAAAGACGTCCGAGTCAAACTGTCCGTTTGTGTCTCTGCTTCTTTTCTCGTCTTATTATTTCATATTTGACTCAGTCAATGACAAAGAATTTATTACTGCATCAACCCTAACCTCAGTGTTTATCATCGTGCTTTCTCAAAGATCTGACAGAGTCCTCAATTGTGGAATCTGATGCTGTTAGTAATTGGTTTGGCGCCCTCTACATTTTTGGATTTGTCAGTGATTAATTGTCATTCTTGTTTGTTTGTTTTTACTTATACTTTAATGGCTTTTTACAGCCTTTGATTAGTCAAACTTGTTTTTAAATTGTCTTTTGGAATCAACTTGTCTTGAGGTCTTGTGTTAGACGGATGTAACATGAGGCCGTTACAGGAAACAAGCTCAGAATGAAACGAGGTTGATTCTAGTTTATTCTAATGAAGAAGATATTATGTGATAGTAACACTTGAGAACTTAAACTGATATTAAACATGTTTTGAATAAATGAGCTTGTTATTATTGGTGGTTACAGCAGTGACCTGAGCTCTGTGATCTTTAGCCTGATTGTTACCCAATGTTGATTTAGGAACGTGTTTTCAAATATGTTACTTAAATCCTGAGGCTCCAAATATATTTGAATCTCATATTAAAGCTGCTGTAAGTTTTTGCCGTTGCTACATAGCTAACGTTAGCATTAGCAGCTGTTCACTCACGGTCATTCCTATATTCACCAGCAGGTTCTTTCTCCAGGGTGAAAACAACACAGATGTGAACTCTTGTTTTCTTCTCTTTCTATCACTTCTTTGCTTCGACTGAGGTTAGCATGCTAACAGCTAGCCTCGGTCAGAGCACATATAATGACTCGGCCACATGTTCCATCTTTAATCCTTTCTGTTTCCGCCTGAAGTTCTGACGACACTGTTTGATTTTAATACGTCTTAAAAACTACAACGTTAAACCAAATAAACTCAGACTCTTCCCTCAGATTCTTTTTATTTATTTCCACAGTTCAACAACTTTTATAATTGTATATTTTAAATTATATTTATATTTACAAATACATACGGTGCTTTATGGTCTATTATTGGCTGAGATACATGAGATGCATGTAACTGTTGATCGGCTGATGTTTCAGAACCATGGACGGAGGATGTGTGTGCACCACGTTCGATTCTCTGAGTTTACTCATAGTTCATCGACTGTTGAATAAACATGATATAAATATATATAATCAATGAATCTGGCCTTAGAGCTTCACATCTGCTTTAAACGATCTTTATATTATTATTCCTCAGTTGTTCTGATGGAAGGTGGATTAATGTGAAATTCCTGGATTTGAACTCTGATAATTATCTAACGTCACCACTGAGTGAAGTTTCTCCTCCGTCTGGCTCCAGATTCTATCTTTCTGTATCACACAGACTCATAACTTGGATACACAGTTTTTGACCTACATTCATCTAAGTGCTCCAGCAGCTGATTCATCTAAGTGGTGTTCACTGTGTTCCAGGTGGGAGCGAAGCTGCTGCAGAGGCAGAGCTGAAACCAGACAAAGACAATCTCTAAAAAACTTCCCATAACTTCCTCTGCTGAAGAATATGAATGAGTTTCCTTCAGAAAACTGTCAGAGTGAAGCTGCATCAGTAATAAAGTAGAATCAAATAGAATCATCACACAAATACAGAAGATGAAGTGGCTGCAGGATGGTGAAACAAAGCCTCGTCCATCCTCACAGCTCCTCGCCGCCTTATTGTAACGAGCTAAGTGACGATTTCTACAATCAAACTGAGAGAGAATATAATCAGAGGAGCAGGAGGCCGAGAACGTCTTTCCTAAAAAGGACCAGAATGAATGAAATCCAATGAAGCGGCAGCCTGAGCCGCGTGTGCTGCTTATTAAATGCTTGTGAATGAAGCTCCAGCTCGTCTTCCAGGTCCTGGTCTGCTCAGGAGTTATAGTATCAATGAACATAACTGGACTCCTGAATTATTCAGAATGATCCAGAACCTTGTTACCGAACCTTTATTATATTGATAGATTTATTATCATGTCAGAAAACCGTCCAAGGGTTTGGACATCCAATCACAATTCATAGTCTCTTGAGGTAAAGAGACTCCTCCCTCTCAGGTTTCTCTCTACCCATGACGACCCTTTGACCTCTGACCTCTGTGTGACCATGCCCACAGCAGGAGCTGCTTCTCTCTTTGTTGTGGTGCGCTTGTTTTGCCTCTCAGCTCGTCCCTCAGATGTCTCCTCACTGTTTTTAATGAAAGAATTGTTGTGATGGACTCAGTCGACCTCCTCACAGGCTCTGTCTATCACCAGACGCTGCTCACACTCTCACGCTGTTTCCTCGTTTCTGCTCGCTGAGTTTGGTTTTTACTTGGACACGGTTTTGGGTTCAGATTGATTTACTTCTGAGAGGCTTTTCATCCTTCGGCTTAAATTGAGTAAATGAAGTGTCACAGCAGGACGGACGTCTCTCTACGTGGATTTCAAGTCAGTACTTGTTCCCGTTGTCTCTTCATCAGACTCTTATTAAGAACGGCTCAGGAAGAGGAGGATGAACAGAGACGACTTCAGAGAAGAAGAAGAATAGTGAAGAAAAAGGCCCTCTTCTTAAAACAGCTCGATCTGATCACGTCATGTAAAGATGTGACAGTAAGCCGACGTCTTCATTCAGTTTTTTTATCAACTGTTATAAATGTTCTGTATCAGTGATGAAAAACTCACATTTAACCGACGAGTCCGAACTTTTATAATCATGTAGAAAGAAGAATGTACAAATTTTACTAAAACATTACATTTAAATCTTCATGACAATAAAACATAGAGTCACCTCGTGGACACTGTCGGTGCAAACCTGCCGTCACACACCGTTCTCTTCCTCTTCCTGTCTGTCACAGTTTCTAAAATACAACTCACGACAGGAAACAGCTTCCTCCGAGCTGCAGCTTCACACGTTGAGTTTTAAGTTTGGATCCAGCAATCGACAAAAGTTTGTTTTAAAGGGGTAACATAGTGTGATTGACAGATCTTTGATCTGAACCTGTCGTTCTTTATTATTTATACCAATCTTTTGTGCAGGTTTATACGTAATTTTTCTCTGTTTCCGAAATAATCTCTGTCCACATCTGAAAACATGTGTCACATGATGCAAACAGGAAGTAGTTTGTCTACTAAACTCCTCTGAAGGAGGAACAGGTGAAGAGTCAGAGCAGGGATTTCTTTCTCTGAGCGACGACGAGGTGGAACTGTAACTGACAGGAAGTGTTACTGACAGGAAGTGTTACTGACAGGAAGTGTTACTGACAGGAAGTGATACTGACAGGAAGTGTCACTGACAGGAAGTGTTACTGACAGGAAGTGTTACTGACAGGAAGTGTAACTGACAGGAAGTGTTACTGACAGGAAGTGTTACTGACAGGAAGTGTTAGAAACAGGAACTGTTACTGACAGGAAGTGTTACTGACAGGAAGTGATACTGACAGGAAGTGTTACTGACAGGAAGTGTAACTGACAGGAAGTGTTAGAAACAGGAACTGTTACTGACAGGAAGTGTTACTGACAGGAAGTGTTACTGACAGGAAGTGTTAGCGACGCTTTGTGTTCACCGCTGGGCGTCGAGTCATGTGACTGAGGAGAACCAATCAGGAAGAGAACGTCTGCGTCATCGTTTACTAAAGTCTCAGATTCTGTTCGTCCAGACCAAGTTTTCAAACTGAAACGAGACCAGCAGCGTTTAGTCTCTGATTTAGAGGCTGGAAAACTCCACCAAGCGTAACCATAGCAACAGTTTTAAAATGTTGCTATGTGGATTGAAGCGTGTTTGATGCTGAACTGAGGCGTGGCTTTCTGACGAAGCATTTCAACCTGACAAACTCACCGTGATCTTACAGATACTTCACATGAATCTGAGCACTGACGGCTGCTCAGGAGCTCGCTCGTTGGCACGGGTGAGGCTCCTGCCAATTCACAGCCGTAAAACATCTCTGTGTATTTATGGTGTATTATGTTTTCAAATGATTCTCAGCCACAGATCATGGTGTAAAGTGTGGAGAGGTGCTGCTTCTAGTGTCACAGGTGTGAACCTGCAGTAACAAGGTGTGAACCTGCAGTAACAAGGTGTGAACCTGCAGTAACAAGGTGTGAACCTGTAGTAACAAGGTGTGAACCTGCAGTAACAAGGTGTGAACCTGCAGTAACAGGGTGTGAACCTGCAGTAACAAGGTGTGAACCTGCAGTAACAGGGTGTGAACCTGCAGTAACAAGGTGTGAACCTGCAGTAACAGGGTGTGAACCTGTAGTAACAAGGTGTGAACCTGCAGTAACAGGGTGTGAACCTGCAGTAACAAGGTGTGAACCTGTAGTAACAAGGTGTGAACCTGTAGTAACAGGGTGTGAACGTGCAGTAACAGGGTGTGAACCTGTAGTAACAAGGTGTGAACCTGCAGTAACAAGTGTGTGAACCTGCAGTAACAGGTAATAAAGGTGTGAACCTGCAGTAACAAGGTGTGTAACCTGCAGTAACAGGGTGTGAACCTGCAGTAAACAAGGTGTGAACCTGTAGTAACAAGGTGTGAACCTTGCAGTAACAAGGTGTGAACTGTAGTAACAAGGTGTGAACCTGCAGTAACAGGTGTGAACCTTGAAGCTAGTAACAAGGTGTGAACCTGCAGTAACAGGGTGTGAACCTGCTAGTAACAGGTGTGAAACTGCAGTAACAAAAGGTAGTGTGAACCTGCAGTAACAAGGTGTGAACCTGTAGTAACAGGGTGTGAACCTGCAGTAACAAGGTGTGAACCTGCAGTAACAAGGTGTGAAACCTGCAGTAACAAGGTGTGAACCTGCAGTAACAGGTGTGAACCTGCAGTAACAAGTGTAACGTAGTAACAGGGTGTGAACCTGCAGTAACAAGTAGAAATGTGAACCTGCAGTAACAGGGTGTGAACCTGCAGTGAACAAGAGTGTGTGAACCTGCAGTAACAAGGTGTGAACCTGCGTAGTGAATCAGTAACAAGGGTGGTCGGTGGAACCTGTAGTAACAAGGTGTGAACCTGGTGAACAGTGTGACTGTGTAACAAGGGTGTGAACCTGCAGTAACAAGGTGTGTGAACCTGCAGTAACAGGGTGTGAACCTGCAGTAACAAGGTGTGAACCTGCAGTAACAAGGTGTGAACCTGCAGTAACAAGGTGTGAACCTGTAGTAACAGGGTGTGAACCTGCAGTAACAAGGTGTGAACCTGTAGTAACAGGGTGTGAACCTGCAGTAACAAGGTGTGAACCTGTAGTAACAAGGTGTGAACCTGCAGTAACAGGGTGTGAACCTGTAGTAACAGGGTGTGAACCTGCAGTAACAAGGTGTGAACCTGTAGTAACAAGGTGTGAACCTGCAGTAACAGGGTGTGAACCTGTAGTAACAAGGTGTGAACCTGCAGTAACAGGGTGTGAACTTGCAGTAACAAGGTGTGAACCTGCAGTAACAGGGTGTGAACCTGTAGTAACAAGGTGTGAACCTGCAGTAACAAGGTGTGAACCTGCAGTAACAAGGTGTGAACCTGTAGTAACAGGGTGTGAACCTGCAGTAACAAGGTGTGAACCTGCAGTAACAAGGTGTGAACCTGCAGTAACAGGGTGTGAACCTGCAGTAACAGGGTGTGAACCTGTAGTAACAAGGTGTGAACCTGCAGTAACAGGTGTGAACCTGCAGTAACAAGGTGTGAACCTGTAGTAACAGGTGTGAACCTGCAGTAACAGGTGTGAACCTGTAGTAACAAGGTGTGAACCTGCAGTAACAGGGTGTGAACCTGCAGTAACAGGGTGTGAACCTGCAGTAACAAGGTGTGAACCTGCAGTAACAAGGTGTGAACCTGCAGTAACAGGGTGTGAACCTGTAGTAACAAGGTGTGAACCTGCAGTAACAGGGTGTGAACCTGTAGTAACAAGGTGTGAACCTGCAGTAACAGGGTGTGAACCTGTAGTAACAAGGTGTGAACCTGCAGTAACAGGGTGTGAACCTGTGTGACCTCCGACCTGTAAAATAAAATGAATAAAAGAAGGAGAGAAGGACGCTCACGCTGTTTGACGCTGTCCTGTTCTGATCCTGAACTCATTGTTATTCAGGGTGTAGAAACGACTCTTCTCTGCAAACAGTCGTTGCATAAACAGCTGAAACAGCAGCACAATGAAGAGTGGACGAGAAGAATAAAGGGGTGAAATTATAATGACATCGCTGTATAATGAGAGAACAAGACAAAAAAGAAACACAGGCTTCAAACACTGACGTACCGGCTCATAAAAATAATGAAATCATTAATTAGAGCACGTAGCCGGGCTCCGTCCCAGATGATTATTCTGCATATCTGCTGGGACTCCAACAATGGCTTCTGTGGTTCCCTTTATGCTTTGTTCTCTGTCTTACATGCAGATTGAGCCACTGCAGCGGCTGCACTCTCACAGCGAATCCCCGCTGCACTGCCGGAGAGAACTCTGGAACATTACTCACTGCTCAGCCGTCAGATAGAGCCGGAGACTCTCCAGGCTGCAGGACACACTCCTGTATTGATCAGACGTCAGGAGAGAGGGAAGAGTTCACAAGATTCATCTTTGAATGCAAAAGAAAACCTTTATTGTCATCAGCGCAACACAACAAGATCTAAATCACTGCTCCAGTGTTGCATAGACAACAGAATAAAATACAAAGCACTCAATCCAGTGAACTAACACAACATAAACACATTCCACACCACACCACACATACATATTACAGGAAGTCATCACACCGGAAAGAAAAGTAGAGCAGGCGAGTACCTTGGGCAACAGAGCTTCTGTGAATCAGTCAAGCAGCGTGAGCAGCTCTGACAGTCTGAGGCTGAAGAGGCTGGTTCTTCGTCTGCAGGGACGTCCACGTCGGGCCCTCAGCTGCAGGGACGTCCACGTCGGGCCCTCAGCTGCAGGGACGTCCACGTCGGGCCCTCAGCTGCAGGGACGTCCACGTCCACGTCGGGCCCTCAGCTGCAGGGACGTCCACGTCCACGTCAGGCCCTCAGCTGCAGGAGGACGTCCACGTCGGGCCCTCAGCTGCAGGGACGTCCACGTCCACGTCGGGCCCTCAGCTGCAGGGACGTCCACGTCGGGCCCTCAGCTGCAGGGACGTCCACGTCGGGCCCTCAGCTGCAGGGACGTCCACGTCCACGTCGGGCCCTCAGCTGCAGGGACGTCCACGTTGGGCCCTCAGCTGCAGGGACGTCCACGTCGGGCCTCAGCTATGGACGTATCCACGTCAGGGCACAGTGCAGTGATCACAGTTGCACCGTATGAGCGTCCAGTCACAGTGGACCATAGGCAGTATGCCACGTCATCGTAGCCGTCATCCAGGACGTCCACGTGCACAGTTGACAGATCCAGTGCCCAGTTGCAGGAGTCCACGTTGCAGCTCACAGGGACTCCAGTAGACGTATCCCATCAGTTCAGTACATCAGTGACGTCAGTGCAGTATCACAGTCAGGCACAGGTTGCAGGACGTCACGTACGTACGTGACTCAGGATGACAGTAGTCCACGTACGGTCCTCACAGATCCAGGATCCACGTATGCGTTCAGTAGCCAGGGACGTCACAGTCGGCACTCAGTCAGTGAGTCACGTCGGCCACCAGTCAGGATCACCAGTACGGACCATACAGTTCAAGAACAGTTCCAGTCCACGTCAGGCCTCAAGATGCAGGGACGTCCACGTTGGGCCCTCAGGTGCAGGGACGTCCACGTCGGGCCCTCAGCTGCAGGGACGTCCACGTCCACGTTGGGTCCTCAGCTGCAGGGACTTCCACGTCGGGCCCTCAGGTGCAGGGACGTCCACGTCGGGCCCTCAGCTGCAGGGACGTCCACGTTGGGTCCTCAGCTGCAGGGACGTCCACGTCGGGCCCTCAGGTGCAGGGACGTCCACGTCGGGCCCTCAGCTGCAGGGATCACGTCGCGTCTCAGTCGCAGTGAGAAGTCACGTCGGCCTCAGGTGACAGGAGTCACGTTCGCACCTACAAGCGCAGATCACGTGACAGTAGGGACCTTCAGTGCGTTGGACAGTCCACAGTCACGTTTCCCTCAGGTGCAGTGACAAGTACACAGTATCCACATCAGCTCAGTGACGTCCACGTTCACTTTAGGTCCATCAGTCTGCAGGACGTCCACGTCAGGTCCCAGTATGTCAAGTTGAGCTGCAGCACAGTACTGGGTATCAAGTGATCAGAGCACTAGCAGTGTCCAGAACAACACGGAAGTATCACAATCAGTATCACTTGTATCGAACTAGTTTCTTCAGAGACAGTTTTGTGTGAAGGTTTCGTTGAACATCTCGAGCCGGAAGCAGCAGGAGTCACCAGCTCAATCGTCCCATCAAACACGGCTGCTATGAAAGATTCTGTCATGAAAAACGAAAGATGATTTCATAAAACTCTTTCACTGTGATTTCAGACTCACCTGGAAGTCTTGGTTTCAGTTTTTCATTCCATCAGAAAAGACAGCACGATCTAATCAATTTTGTTTTCAACAGTACTTGTCGTTTCGTTGGGCTCCGACGGCGCTGACACCGTGTCAGCCGTCACCAGGATCCCCCCCGGTACAGGAAGCTGCCAGAAAGCGTCACAGCCTTCACTCGGCTCAATTCTCCGAGTATCAGCTGACGACGTATAACGACAGTAATGAACGAGGCTTCGCTCTCCTCTCTCTCTGACTTCAACATATGCTTAGAGACTCACTCAGAGGGCGATCGACCGTCCCACTCTGACGCTCATCAGGCTCAGGTCCAAACCGTTCCTCTGCTCCAGCATCAATTCAGAGTGATGCAGCGTCAGCTCACGTTAGAACCATTAATACTTACATCTCTTTTTCCTCTTTTTGTCAAAGGCTCATTTGTTCCACTCACTTCTTAATGAAATCAAAGTTAAAACTTATTCTGTCTTTAGAAGAAAAGCGGTGGAGGAATGTATCAGGAACATAAAGTGAGATTGTAGGGAAATTAAGTATTTTTAATCTTTATACATCTAAAAAATCCTGTTATGTGACTTTTGGAAATGGATTTAGTTTTGAGGTAAACCAGTAAAAACGGATTTATTTGTCTGGTGATAAAAGTGTGAAAAAAAGAAACGTTTTAACGACTGAAATTATAATCTGAGAATCACTCCCACGTTTGGTGTTGTTAGGTTTTTATTCAAACTTCTATTTCCACATAATGTCCCAGAGTGGAGGTTAGGATCCAGTGATGTGTGAAGTAATCTGATTACTGTAAATATATAAGTACTGTGTGATGGAAGCACTGACACTGATGGAGGAGAACGTGTGACAGTATCACAGTATCACAGTATCACAGTATCACAGTATGACAGTATCACAGTATGACAGTATGACAGTATCACAGTATCACAGTATCACAGTATGACAGTATCACAGTATCACAGTATCACAGTATCACAGTATGACAGTATGACAGTATGACAGTATGACAGTATCACAGTATGACAGTATCACAGTATGACAGTATCACAGTATCACAGTATCACAGTATGACAGTATCACAGTATGACAGTATCACAGTATCACAGTATGACAGTATCACAGTATCACAGTATGACAGTATGACAGTATCACAGTATCACAGTATCACAGTATGACAGTATGACAGTATCACAGTATCACAGTATCACAGTATCACAGTATGACAGTATCACAGTATCACAGTATCACAGTATCACAGTATGACAGTATGACAGTATGACAGTATGACAGTATCACAGTATGACAGTATCACAGTATGACAGTATCACAGTATCACAGTATCACAGTATGACAGTATCACAGTATGACAGTATGACAGTATCACAGTATGACAGTATCACAGTATCACAGTATCACAGTATCACAGTATGACAGTATCACAGTATGACAGTATGACAGTATCACAGTATGACAGTATGACAGTATGACAGTATGACAGTATCACAGTATCACAGTATGACAGTATCACAGTATCACAGTATCACAGTATGACAGTATCACAGTATCACAGTATCACAGTATGACAGTATGACAGTATGACAGTATGACAGTATCACAGTATGACAGTATCACAGTATGACAGTATCACAGTATGACAGTATCACAGTATGACAGTATCACAGTATCACAGTATGACAGATCACATGGATTCAATTCAATTTATTTGTATTGCACCAAATGATAATATACATTATCTCCAGGGTCTTTTCATAGAAGGTCAAGAGCTTAAAGATTATAGAGAAACAACAGTTCCCACAATGCATCTCTGTGAGTCAGAGGATCAGACTTTTATCATCATTTCTGGAACCTTTCCTCATGTTGGATTTTAAATAATGATTATGAATATCAGTGTCACTGTATGTTGAGCAGGTGAAAACTGTGTTTGGCTGTTACCTCACACGAGGTCGTTTGATTGGACGCTTGTCCCGCAGCAGCTGATGGGACAGCTGTCAGTCGTCATGAATCCGAATGATTGATGAGAGTCGGCGGCTGCAGGATGACTCATGTCTGTTCACACCTGATTCAACCATTCAAACAGGGACATGAGGAATTCTCTGCTGTGCTGTGAACCAATCAGACGTTTTTCCCTCGTTGGTTTTCAAATGAAACAAAAATACCAAAATTAATAAATCGATAATGCTCCAGAGCTGAAGCGGTTGCGGCTCCGATCTTATTTTTAAAATCCATTCATGTCTGCACGGACACCTGCTGTCCAACTGTCCCATCCATGTCCACCCGTCTGTCCTGTGCAGGCTGGTGTGGGAATTTAACACAACAGCAGTAGTTAAACAAAGGAAGACAAACAGTTTGAAATATTATAGAAATCATATTTTCTAAGATATTTTTATTGACAGGACAGTTTGAAATGAGGAGAAAGGAAGAAGACCCACAGGAACCAGGACTCAATCCTCCACAATCAAAAATCCTCTTTTTAACGATGTCTTCAGAACAAAACACAAAGCTTCTTCATAATAACGTTTCATGAGATACAAATATTCAGAACTCACCTGCTCGTCCTTCAGTTTCCAACATTTTTACAATTGATTCATTGAAACAAGATTCAGCATATGAATCAATAATGAAAGTTATTGGTTTATTGCAACAGTAGAACACGTTAGTGTTTGGCATCTAGGCTCCGACTTCATCCCTCCCCCAGATATGATCACATGATGGGAGTAATGATGATGATGTATGTCACATGATGTACGTCATGTATGTCACATGATAGGAGTTCGCTGCCTGAACTAGCTCACCATCATCGCTCCCTGTTTGGTTTACGGTTGTTTGTATGAAAACAAACAGGAGTGATTCAATCAGACGTGAGAACCAATCTAAATGTCTGGTTTGATCTTTGGTGTGAAACCAGTTTGATATCTGTCAGGATGGTCGTCCTGGTGCAGCTGTTGTTCTTCACTTTGTTGCTAATGGCTCGTTTCATTTGGACGAGAGAAGACAAGAGATTAACCAACTTTTTCATCCAGCGTTTCTGATAATGAGCAAACACTAGGGATGTTTGAGCTGAGCCACATAATCCAGACCCGCAGGATCTGGAGGATTAGAGGGGAAGCTACTTGAGTAACCGTCCCTCCAATCTGCCGTCACACGCCTCTGAGCAGAGCGTTAGTAGTGAGGTTCCATCCCGACAAAGTTTTAAAGACTTGATTTGATTTCTCTTGAGTCCTGTCGACTTGTATTTGTGGATCCAGGATCTGTTAAAAAGCTGATTTGTCCTGAGGTTCGTCCACAGTGATCTGGACCAGTGTCATGGTAACGGCTGGAGACGGATGTTAGTCATTAACGCTGCGTCACTGGACGAATGTGTCATCGATCAAACCTAATGAATGTATCAGGGAGTCGATGTTTACCAGCACGTGTTGTTTCTCTCTGATTTCTCTCAGGCTGGTTTGTACCTACAGAAAACACGTCACTCAACGTTTGTTCCTGAAAGACATGAGCTAGATAGAGACTGTCCCACTCTGCGAAGCATTTCCTGTTTGTGTCAGCAGCTGTTGAATCGTGGGACAGGTCGGCCCGAGAGGGGGCCTTCGCTGCTCAGGACCGGAAGGACCAAGTGCTGCAGACGGTCATACGACTTCATGCTAACGACACCAACTTCACACGATTTGGTTCCTCACCCCACTTCTCTCTCTCGCTCTCTCCTATGCAACATTATCTTATTCTCTCTCTTCTTTTATTTATATATTTTCCCTCGATATTAAAGTGATTTATCTTCAGTGTTACATCTCGACAGTTGCTTATTAATTAGATATCACAGCTGTCATCACGTCTCCATGGAGACGGTGACCATGACACTGGGCTCCCACCACAGCAGCCAGAGACGAACCATTGGGGTTTCAGCTTTTATTGTCTTTTAACACACGTCAGCAAACACAAATTAAACTAAACTTAAAGCGGTCCTTTGCAGCTCAGTGTCTGTCCCAGGTGTCTCTGTCCTCTGGGACTGTTCGAGGCAGCTCAACCTGAGGATCAACCAGCTACCTGGTCCAGCTGAAGGAGCTCTCCCAGCCCCCTCACCTCCACAACAACTCTCTAATGTTATAGGAGCATCTTCATTAGAAGATCTCATCTTTAGGCTGTTTCTCCGATCTGATCGTTTCATGGTCGTCCAAACTGAAGAGTCAATAAGAGAAGCAGCTCTTTAATAAATGTGTCCCTCACTGCGGGGGACAGCTGCCACTCGACTGTTTGCCGTCCTGGCTCCGAAATGTTGCAACGAGCTCCCCAGTGACATCAGGACAGGAAGTCCACTCACCTTCCTGCAGACTGAAGACACATCTCTCCAGACCTCGGGCAAGAAGATGATGTTTAATAACCATCGTCAACTCTCGTGTTTACAAATAAAACCTGTAGAAGTTAATGTGCTGACTTGATTCTTGTTGTTCTGGGTTTGTTCCCTCATGGTTGATGCACTTATTGTGAGTCGCTTTGGAAAAGCATCAGCTAGATTATATATATATATAAAATATATAGAAGACTATATTTAAGTCCAGGTGGAAACACAACTGAACAAATACACAATAAACGACACAACATGTTTGTCCAGCTGACTATAAGTTGTTGGATTTATCAGTGAGAAGTGAAGAAGAAAACTGATATCAGACAGTTTTTAATTCCTGTTTGTCTTTCATTGGAAATCCAGTCATGTTCATAAGGATCTATAGATCTATAGATAGATCTATAGATCTATCTATAGATCTATAGATCGATGTTTTTATAAATAGATGTATAGATGTATAGATGTAGAGTGTGACAACAAACAGAGGTTGTGTTAGCGTGTCAGCTCCGTGTGGCTGCACATACAAGTGGTTTTGTTCTTGAATGCGTCAGGAAGCGTTTTGGTTTGAACGAATAAACAATGAATTATGCTGACGTCTCATTGGCTGTTTGTTTCTCTAATGACTCAGTGAACCGTTGCTATAGAGACGGACTCGTCTCCTAAACAGTTTGAAAATGATACCTTGAACATTGTTGTCTAGTGTGTGTTTGGTTCTTTGTGTGTCTGTGTGAGTGTGTTTGGCTCTTTGTGTGTCTGTGTGAGTGTGTTTGGCTCTTTGTGTGTCTGTGTGAGTGTGTTTGGCTCTTTGTGTGTCTGTGTGTGTGTGTGTTGTGCTCTTTGTGTGTCTGTGTGTGTGAAATGTAAATGTGATTGCACTCACACATGCAGGTCTGAATGAAACGTCTTCCATGTGTCAGTCAGTTGACTTTACTGTTTCTGTTCATGTCCACAGCTGGTGTGTGAGAGGAAATGAGATGATGTCACGGGTTCGAGTCCCAAACGAGCTGAGGTGTCTCTGTGGACGATTCATTTACAGTTCAAGGTTTATTCATGATTCAAGTGAGGAAATAATTTGACGTGGACAGAATTAACTTTACTAATTATTACAAATCTGCTGAGTGACGTGATGAAGAGTCTCAGTCCCCGGCGACGTCCAGCACATTAAAGTCTCTCCTGTCTCTACGTACTCTACTCTGTACTCTGCTGCAGAAGAAGCTGTTTGTGTCTTCGTCCTTCGTCAAAACCGAAACACACCAAAAAGACAATTTGGTTTTTGTCAGGTTCTTCACCTGAACCTGTCACTGAGCCGGGACACGTAACTAAGTGAATGTTGGCAACTCAATTATGCATCAGTGCAACAGAAAGTGAAAGGATTGTCATTCTGTCTGCTCTGAATCGGCCTGGACCTCTTCACACACACAAACCTGAGGGATCATCTGCAGATTCATCATCAAACTGTCTCAACACAAACAAGTCGGGAATACATTTTCCATTTGAAATCGACTTCATCTCAGACTCTGGGGATTTTACTTCAGTCTCTGACTTTGATGAGCTCTGCAGCACCTGTTTGATTTCTTTCTAAACCTCGTCCTCTCTTCTTCCTCTTCTTCTTCTTCCTCCTCTTCTTCTTCCTCCTCTTCTTCTCCGTCAGGTCTCTCCCTCTGTCCTTCCTCCTCTGTAACTTCACACACATGTTTGAAAGAGAAGTACCCGGCTGTGGACGAACCAACCTGTTGTTAGTGTGGTTGTGTTGTCCTCGTCCAGACGGAGACATGGAGACAGGAGAAGATGAAAGGTTGGACAGGAAGTAGAACTACTTAAGAAACAGTCGTGTTGGGATTACATTGAAAAATAAAAAGACTGTTTGTCCTAATGAACTGTAAAATGAGTTGAGCTAACTCTGGCTCATTTACAATCATTGTGCTGTTGCCTGTCAAATGAATGAAATGAAATCTATTTGAATTTGAATTTGAATTTGAACTTCTAAACCTCCGACCAACCACTGGTCCAATTCATCGTATGTGTAAACATACATGGAAAATAAAGCTGATTCTGATTCTCCAGACGACAGGAGACAAAACTCAGCAGCAGCAGGTGGTCGGGTCCGACTCGTTCACACAGGAACATGTGGGAACATCCAGGCGAGGGGCGGAGCCTGTAGAGCAGCAGGGGCGGAGCCTGTAGAGCAGCAGGGGCGGGCGCTCGTTACAGCACAGGAGGCGGGTGACATCCACACAGGAACTGTAGGAAGGCATCCAGGCGAGGAGGCGGGTCCTGTTCCCGCAGCATCAGGCGAGGGGCGGAGCCTGTCGAGCAGCAGGGGTGGAGCCTGTAGAGCAGCAGGGGCGGAGCCTGTAGAGCAGCAGGAGGCGGGACATGACGTGTGGAAAGATCAGTGTTGTTGTTTACAGCTCGTCCACACCGGCGTCGGCCCTCATCACCAGAAGATCTGGAACCTCCTCGTGTTTCCAAGTGGACGTCTTCGTCTTCTAGGATCACGTCAGAATCATGTCAGGAACACGTCAGGAACACGTCAGGAACACGTCAGGAACACGTCAGAATCATGTCAGGAACACGTCAGGAACACGTCAGGAACACGTCAGAATCATGTCAGGAACACGTCAGGAACACGTCAGAACATGTCAGGAACACGTCAGGAACACGTCAGACATGTCAGGAACACGTCAGGAACATGTGACAGGGATTCATTGGAACATTGGAACAATCGAACATTGTCGGGATTTCATTGACGCACTATTGGTCTGAATGAATTTTAAATCGGTGTCATGTCTCAGGACGGTTGGGGGGTTAGGACGCACCTCCTGCATTCCCGTAGCAAAACAATGTCCCATTGCTGACAGTGAGCGCCCTCTGTTGGTTCACAAGGTGCACTACTTCCTCTTATTACAGTTTAAATATGAACGTTTCCCCTCGTTTGAATGAATGTTT
This sequence comes from Reinhardtius hippoglossoides, assembly GCA_006182925.3. Taxonomy (NCBI): domain Eukaryota; kingdom Metazoa; phylum Chordata; class Actinopteri; order Pleuronectiformes; family Pleuronectidae; genus Reinhardtius; species Reinhardtius hippoglossoides. The sequence goes on from VCHM03000025.1 coordinate 146,914, forward strand.
GAATCTAGAATAGTTTATTTTTATTGCTGAGGTGTTTAATTGTTGATAGATCAGAAACGAATTGACGGTTATGAGCCGGGTGTTTATGTCCGAGCTGCTCAGGATCAGACATCATCCTCTGACACATCATATTTCGTCACCTTTTAATTGGACTGTCACACCTCGGACCCCCCCCCTCAGGCGCCGTGAGCGCCGTCATTTGGCTCGACTGGACCTGGACGTGTCATCTCACACCATTTCACAGTTTGTCTTAGCAGAGGAAGAAAATGATCACAGAGACATATGGAGACAGCCAAGGTGGCTGCTGGGAGTTTGTCCAGTGATGACCCAGGTCCGACAGGTCCGACAGGTCGTCCGACAGGTCATGTGACGTCTAACGAGCAGAAACTCTGCTTTTTGATGTGGTTTTAACGTCACAATAAGTTTGTCAGAGTGTAAAAACAAAGTCATGAGTGCGCTGGTTTCTTCTTCAGTCCAATGTGCTGTGTGGAAGGAAAAATCTAAAACATTTAAATTGAAATAATCCAGGACGTCACAAATGTGATGACACGTTTTTATGGATAAAGTGTTTTCATTTTTAATAATGA
>VCHM03000025.1:152500-160000 GCA_006182925.3 Reinhardtius hippoglossoides
CATATATTCAATTCACTTTAACTCACAGGCATCAACAGACTGGATCTGTTTTCTATCAACAGTTCATTTGAGAGTCAGTTTATTACAGAGAATCCTACAGAAAACAGATCAGGATCCTGATCCAGAGTCCTGCAGGGTCCTGATCCAGAGTCCTGCAGGGTCCTGATCCAGAGTCCTGCAGGGTCCTGATCCAGAGTCCTGCAGGATCCTGATCCAGAGTCCTGCAGGGTCCTGATCCAGAGTCCTGCAGGGTCCTGATCCAGAGTCCTGCAGGGTCCTGATCCAGAGTCCTGCAGGGTCCTGATCCAGAGTCCTGCAGGGTCCTGATCCAGAGTCCTGCAGGATCCTGATCCAGAGTCCTGCAGGATCCTGATCAGACCACGATAACGTGAACGAGCATCAGTTCTATTCGAGTCCTGACACTCGTCATATAATCATTGACTATTTCCACGTCTGTCTCTGTCTCATCAAGCGTCAGTCAAAGGTCTAAGATCAACCTCATAGTGGCAGTAATTCTATTTCTTAATGAAACAACCCCCCCCCCCCACACACACACACACACGCTAACGATCACACTCGTGGATGGGTCATTGATTTTTTATTTTGCTCAGTTAAGAGACTCCAGACGAACCTGACTGAGTTAAAACACGTTCAGAATCATTTCCTGTATAATTTCTCTATATAACAGCTGCTTCCTCTTCAGTGTCCGTTTGAGTCTGAAGGTTAAAACCGCTTGTGTCACTAACTCTGTAAAACGGATCCTCATCTGAACATCAAGTCTCCTGCTCGCGTCTTATCTGCGTCGTCTCCCTCGTCTCTCAGAGATACTCGTCTCCGGGCCCCTGGCTCCGCTCACTGGATGATTGGCCATTTAATATTTAATCTGTCTGACTCAAACTTTGGCAAAGCAGAGAAGTGTCTGTCACAGACTTTTGTTACGGACAAAAACACAAAAGACATAAAGAGGGAACTTATCTTTTATTTCTCAGTGTTGTTGCTCATTCAGGGAGACGACATAATGACCTTTAGTTTTCCCTGGCGCTGAGAAGGGAGTTTGAACTCACATCTTCATCTCTACGAGAACAAAGGAACATCAAAGCTTCATTTGCATAAAGTTTGTTTATCGTGTCTAAACTGTGTCTGGTCACGATGTCACATGACGTCACGACGATGAAGACGTGTGGTCGATGTTTCTAGAGCTTCAGGGTTTTCTCACTGAACCACAGACTTTTTCATTTTGATCTTTGATCCTTCAACAAAAAATCATCACGTTTCCTTTGGAACAAATCTGATGAAATGAAAATAGTTTCAAGTGGATTCAAAGGCTCCGGAATAAACTATAATAAAAAGCTGGAGGTCAACTGCAGGGCTCTCATTGGCTGGTGGAATCAATTGTTTCTGTTGTAGCTCGAGACGCTGCTTCAGTTTTCAGGGCAGAATGTGGGTTAGAAGAAAGGTGAGTCCTGTTAGCTGTAGCCGTTAGCTGTAACTGTTAGCTGTAGCCGTTAGCTGTAACTGTTAGCTGTAGCCGTTAGCTGTAGCCGTTAGCTGTAACTGTTAGCTGTAGCTGTTAGCTGTAGCCGTTAGCTGTAACTGTTAGCTGTAGCCATTAGCTGTAACTGTTAGCTGTAGCCGTTAGCTGTAACTGTTAGCTGTAGCCGTTAGCTGTAACTGTTAGCTGTAGCCGTTAGCTGTAACTGTTAGCTGTAGCCGTTAGCTGTAACTGTTAGCTGTAGCCGTTAGCTGTAACTGTTAGCTGTAGCCGTTAGCTGTAGCCGTTAGCTGTAACTGTTAGCTGTAGCCGTTAGCTGTAACTGTTAGCTGTAGCCGTTAGCTGTAGCCGTTAGCTGTAACTGTTAGCTGTAGCTGTTAGCTGTAGCCGTTAGCTGTAACTGTTAGCTGTAGCCATTAGCTGTAACTGTTAGCTGTAGCCGTTAGCTGTAACTGTTAGCTGTAGCCGTTAGCTGTAACTGTTAGCTGTAGCCGTTAGCTGTAACTGTTAGCTGTAGCCGTTAGCTGTAACTGTTAGCTGTAGCCGTTAGCTGTAACTGTTAGCTGTAGCCGTTAGCTGTAGCCGTTAGCTGTAACTGTTAGCTGTAGCCGTTAGCTGTAACTGTTAGCTGTAGCCGTTAGCTGTAACTGTTAGCTGTAGCCGTTAGCTGTAACTGTTAGCTGTTAACGTCTTCACCGGAGCGATAGGACGACGTGACATGGAGGAATGATTTACCCTCAGAGAGGGAACGTGAGGAGCGCTCACTCCGACTGATCCTCCCCCACACAACAATAAGCTCAGTCGACTGACAGATCTCTGACTGAGTTTAATGACTCTAATGACCATTCAGCATTTCTCACCAACCTGTTGAACCAGAGCTACATCGAGCAGGAACAGACGTTCAGGACAGCGTCTCTGTTACGAGTCAGTGCAGCATCACAATGATTCTGAAGGAGGAACAGTTGCATAATGTTGCAGCTCATAGATCCAGAGGTTGGTTCCTGAACTCTGTGCTTGCTTCAATTTCCTTTCGTGTTCAATGCAAATTCAGTAAACTGTGTGAAATCATTTTCCCTGAAGGGATTTTTTAAAAGAACAAAGTTGTGTTCATGAGGAGAAAGAGTCAAACACAGATTTTAGCCTCTCATTCCTCATTGAGACTTTTGTTATCTGTCACTTCCACAAGCAGCAGTTCTCAGCTCCATGAACATCCCCGAGCCGCAGAGCGACTGTGATCTGTTCTGCATTAACGTGCACAGCCACCAGGGGAGCGAGCGCAGCCATGGGATGCTAACCACAGCCAGCGAGAGGGATCCGGCAGAGAGAGAGAGGGGGGGCGAGAGAGAGAGAGGAGGGGGGGGGGGAGAGAGAGAGAGAGAGGGGGGGGAGGGAGGGAGGGGGGGAGCGAGCGCAGCCATGGGATGCTAACCACAGCAGCGAGAGGGAGGGAGGGAGAGGATGTCAGAGAAGAGGAGGGGGGAGGGGCGGCAGAGAGAGAGAGGGGGGGAGGGAGGGGGGGGGAGAGAGGGGGGGAGCGAGCGCAGCCAGGGATGCTAACACAGGAGCGAGAGGGAGGGAGGGAGGGGGGAGGGAGAGGAGAGGGGGGGGGGGGGGGAGAGAGGAGGGGGAGGGAGAGGGGGGGGGGAGAGAGAGGGGGGAGCGAGCGCAGCCATGGGATGCTAACCACAGCCAGCGAGAGGGATCCGGCATCGCTGGAGAGATTCACTGAGACACGATCCATTGTCAAGGTTGTTGTGTGGAGACACTATCTCTGTGAAACACGCCTGGCAGAGAGAGAGGGGGGGGGGGGGGGGGGGGGGGGGGGAGGAGGGGGGGAGGAGAGAGAGAGAGAGAGAGGGGGGGGCTAGAGAGAGAGAGGGGGGAGAGAGAGGGGGGGGGGGGGGAGACGGCTCTGGACCCGTCAGTGATTGTCTTATATATACAGTCGCCGGTCGGCTTTATATACGCTCACATCTGTCTTTATATACGTGGTAAATATAGATCGTGGTGTCAGCTGATCGAGGACTATGATCATAACCAGACTTCTTGATACACAACATGTCTCCTCACATCTTCTCCCATCAGGAAGTCCTCAGTTCCTCTGCTCCTTCATCTCCATCAGACATCATGTATAAACACTTTAAACATTAAAAACTGGTTCTTCTCATGTAGTGAATCCTGTTGTTGTGTTGATGTGTTGTTGTGTTGTTGTGTTGTTGTGTTGATGTGTTGATGTGTTGTGTTGTTGTGTTGATGTGTTGATGTGTTGTTGTGTTGGTGTGTTGATGTGTTGTTGTGTTGTTGTGTTGATGTGTTGTTGTGTTGTTGTGTTGATGTGTTGATGTGTTGATGTGTTGATGTGTTGATGTGTTGATGTGTTGTTGTGTTGATGTGTTGATGTGTTGATGTGTTGTTGTGTTGATGTGTTGATGTGTTGTTGTGTTGTTGTGTAGATGTGTTCAGTTCCATCAGCAGCTGTTGTCCCTGTGTCCTGGGAGAGGATCCTCACATGGGACTGAGCTTTATTCACTGATCATGAAGTTTCTGTTTGACTCTTGTTGAGTGAAGAACAGAGGAAGTTGCTCCTCGTTAACATCTGTGAGACCAACTGGGAATATGAGACCAACTGGGAATATGAGACCAACTGGGAATATGAGACAAACTGGGAATATGAGACCAACTGGGAATATGAGACCAACTGGGAATATGAGACAAACTGGGAATATGAGACAAACTGGGAATATGAGACTAATAACATGTGATTGATTGATGATTGATCAGCTTTATATACGGTTGAGATTGTCTTTATCTACCGTCGCTGGTTGACTTTATACACGGTCTTATATTACAGAACAGCCTTTGGTCCAATCAGAACACAGATCCACCATCATGACGCCGCTCTCACTCAGGTCTCCATCCATCATCTCCTTCCTCTCCTCCGCCTCCTTCAGCAGATCCTCGTCATCGCCCCCCTCCATCACTCCCACACCCTCCACAGTTTCTCCAATAAATCATTGAACCTATCAGACGAGGGGACGCCAGGCGTGAGGAGACAGCTTCATCTGGCCCCGTCCTCGCAGTGTCTGCTGCTCCGACGCCATTTATCAAAGAGCCTATAGCACAGCAGCCTCCTCGCTGTTGCATATATCCATTATTCAGAGGGAACCCAAACCCAGAACTTCTCCGGTGCTGTTCAGATGATTTATTAGTAAAATAATCGGAGTTCCTTCCTTCCAGCTTCTCAAATGGGCCAAATTAAAATGTCTATTGTAGGAGGAATGCTGCCATTTCATTGAGTGAGGTCATGGAACATTTAACTGGCAGAGAGGTCGTTACTTAAAAGTCTGAGAGCGACCGGACACTAATCAGCTCCTCAGCATCACTCCACCATCTTTTCTTCACCTCTGCTCCATCTCTTCGATCTGCCACCTCTTCCTCACCTGTGACACACCTCCTCCTCCTCCTCCTCCTCCTCCTCCTCTCGTTCAGGGCGAGGACAAATTAATTAACAGCATCAGTTTAAAAGGATTATTGTGACAGAGAAAGACTCTTATATAGTATAATGTAATATAAACACACAGAGTCCAGATTTAACAGCTTGTGTGTGTGTGTGTGTGTGTGTGTGTGTGTGTGTGTGTGTGTGTGTGTGTGTGTGTGTGTGTGTGTGCGCGCCGATGAATCAAAAATGTGGATTCAAGACTTTGTTTCTATGGTTTTATTAGTCTCAGAGCATCTGAAGTATATTTGTGATCCAGAAGAGGGCGCTCACGTTCACCCTCTACATCTGCCAGTTAAACACTAATGTTACGTTGTTTTGCTACGGAAATGAAGAAGGCTGGTAGCCTGGGCTGAACAAGCCTGACCCCAGAGCAGATCTTTGTAGCCTGAAACTGCTTCACTCGTCAATGACAATAAATCAGAATAACATGAAGTTTGTTCACACGTATTTGAATGTTCCCCCGTCCCAGTCAGGAGAGTTGGATGTTGCTCCTCTCGTCTGCGGTGCCTCCTCCACTGACTCAGTTTGGTGGAAATCGTACACGTCAGCGTGCAGGTTTGTTGTTAGATCTTTATTTGTTACTTTTCCATCTTCGACATCGAAAGCAAAACTCTTCCACCCGCATACAAGTGCTTTAAATATGAACTTTCCTCCCACGTTGAAATGAACTTTCAAATCAAGTGACAGCTGTATTCTATTTATGATTTAATCCCCCACAGATATGCAGGAGCTCTCACACACTCACTGAGTCACTGAGTTGATGAAAACCTTCACATCATTTCCCTGATCTCTGATTCTGTTTGTTTATTTCAGTCACATAGTTTTTATCTGTTTACTTCTCCTCTCTGGTCATTTTGTGACTTGTTGTAATTTTTACGAGTCTCTTTGTGCCTGTTGTGCGTCTCTTTATAGTCGTTTTGTGTTTCTGTTGTCGTACTGTGACTGTGGTTCAGATAAAGGGTGTGTGTCGGTGTGTGTCAGTGTGTATCAGTGTGTTACAGTGTGTAAAAAGTGTGTGACAGTGTGTGTCGGTGTGTGTGTTACAGTGTGTGTCAGTGTGTTACAGTGTGTGTACAGTGTGTGTCAGTGTGTGTCAGTGTGTCAGTGTTACAGTGTGTGTCAGTGTGTTACAGTGTGTGTCAGTGTTACAGTGTGTGTCAGTGTGTACAGTGTTACAGTGTGTGTCAGTGTGTTACAGTGTGTGTCAGTGTGTTACAGTGTGTGTCAGTGTGTTACAGTGTGTGTTACAGTGTGCGTCAGTGTGTGTCAGTGTGACAGTGTTACAGTGTGTGTCAGTGTGTTACAGTGTGTCAGTGGGACAGTGTGTTACAGTGTGTGTCAGTGTGTTACAGTGTGTGTCAGTGTGACAGTGTGTGTCAGTGTGTTACAGTGTGTCAGTGTGTTCAGTGTTTACAGTGTGCTGTGTACAGTGTGTTCAGTCGTGTTCAGTGTGTCAGTGTGTTACAGTGTGTGTCAGTGTGTTACAGTGTTGTCAGTGTGACAGTGTGTTACAGTGTGTGTCAGTGGCGTGTACAGGTGTGTCAGTGTGTTACAGTGTGTGTCAGTGTGTTACAGTGTGTGTCAGTGTGACAGTGTGTGTCAGTGTGTTACAGTGTGTGTCAGTGTTACAGTGTGTTACAGTGTGTGTCAGTGTGTGTTACAGTGTGTGTCAGTGTGTCAGTGTTACAGTGTGTGTCAGTGTGTTACAGTGTGTGTCAGTGTTACAGTGTGTGTCAGTGTGTGTCAGTGTGACAGTGTGTGTCAGTGGGACAATGTTACAGTGTGTGTCAGTGTGACAGTGTGTTACAGTGTGTTACAGTGTGTTTCAGTGGGACAATGTTACAGTGTGTGTCAGTGTGACAGTGTGTGTCAGTGTGACAGTGTGTTACAGTGTGTGTCAGTGGGACAGTGTTACAGTGTGTGTCAGTGTGTTATAGTGTGTGTCAGTGTGACAGTGTGTGTCAGTGTGTTACAGTGTGTGTCAGTGTGTCAGTGTGTTACAGTGTGTGTCAGTGTGTTACAGTGTGTGTCAGTGTGTTACAGTGTGTGTCAGTGTGTAACAGTGTCTGTCAGTGTGACAGTGTTACAGTGTGTGTCAGTGTGTTACAGTGTGTGACAGTGTGTGTCAGTGTGTTACAGTGTGTGTCAGTGTGTAACAGTGTGTGTCAGTGTGACAGTGTGTTACAGTGTGTGTCAGTGGGACAGTGTTACAGTGTGTGTCAGTGGGACAGTGTTACAGTGTGTGTCAGTGTGTTATAGTGTGTGTCAGTGTGACAGTGTGTGTCAGTGTGTTACAGTGTGTGTCAGTGTGTCAGTGTGTTACAGTGTGTGTCAGTGTGTTACAGTGTGTGTCAGTGTGTAACAGTGTCTGTCAGTGTGACAGTGTTACAGTGTGTGTCAGTGTGTTACAGTGTGTGTCAGTGTGACAGTGTGTTACAGTGTGTGTTAGTGTGACAGTGTGTTACAGTGTGTGTCAGTGTGTTACAGTGTGTCAGGTGTTACAGTGTGT
>VCHM03000025.1:162500-222500 GCA_006182925.3 Reinhardtius hippoglossoides
GCTGCTGTGCTCATTAGAAAAAGCTCGTTCAGTATTCCGATGTGTGTGTTTTTACTTGTGTTGACGTCAGATCATCGCCATGGTTACCTCCTGAGTCCTGATGTGAAAACATCACGATCTTTGTTTTTAAGTCAAAGCTGTTAGTCAGGCTAATTGGAGGAAATATCTTGCGAGGGGATTTACGCCTGTCAGAGTTTCTCTGGACTGTGCATTAGTAACGACCTGTTTGCACAGAGATCACATGACCTCTGACCTGCTGCAGATTTACTCTAATTAGCATCTACGCCTTTTACTCATTTTCCAGCAAACACAGAAATTCTATCATTAATTCTCCACCGGTGAAGTTTACTCAGAGATTAGCAGCTGCTCGGAGAGAACGTCTCTGCTTGTTTAAAACTAATTCAATTTCTGCTTTAATGGTTTGAACTGCGGCTCCACATTCGTTCTCTCTCACTCAAACTTCACTTCACAGCAGTGATGCAGGTTTCCAGTACATTTCCTGAGTAACACATGCTTCCCGATTTTGTTTTCTCCTCCCTCTCTCTCAGATCCCTCAGATTAGCTACGCATCCACGGCCCCGGAGCTGAGCGACGACCGGCGCTACGACTTCTTCTCCCGCGTGGTCCCTCCGGACAGTTTCCAGGCTCAGGCCATGGTGGACATCGTCCAGGCCATGGGTTGGAACTACGTCTCCACCGTGGCATCGGAGGGCAGCTACGGCGAGAAGGGCGTGGACGCCTTCATGCAGCTCTCCAGAGAAGCCGGTAAGAGCGGCGGCTGGTTTGAGAGTCTGTGTTCATGACGGTTTGTTTCTGTAAGATGGAGTCGGATCGTGTCTGCGTGTCGCTCATTCTAACTCCGAGTCCTGACCGAGCGTCTCGTGTTGGACTGAACATGTTGACGAGTCATTTCATGATGTTTCACTGAGTCTGATAAACTGGAATCAAACCAACACTCAGTGACTTCCTGTGCTGATCAGGTCCTGAGAACTAGTGATGAGTGTGTGTTAGTTCCAGTGAGAGCCGAGTGGAGGAGGACACAGGAAGTCCAGCTCGGTACCAACCAGCTGCAGCTGCTGCTCCTGAAGCAGCTGATCCCAGAGCAGCTGAGACCAGAGGAACTCTGTGTTTCACTTCTACAGAGTCACTGAGCGGCTGCTTCACGTGCACGATCTGTGATCTCACTGCGTGTCTCTGAGCGAGTGGGGGGGGGGGGGGGGGGACATGGAGCGCCTCATTCTGCTCATGCGTTAAAAAAATGCACGCGTTAATTCCACAAATGAATCATCCATGTTAGCGCGTTAAATTAAAACCAACAGTGTTCGTTGTGCTCACACAACAAACCGGTTCCGCACACTTCAGTTGTGATTGGGTTGTTTTCTAAAGCTGAACAACATGTCGACCACATGATAAAATAAATAATTTAAATAAAACCAAAGCACATGAAACAGATCTGATTTGAACCACTGAGTTGAATTAGTCAAGAAGTCGAGAAGTCGAGGAGACGAGAAGTCGAGAAGTCGAGGAGACGAGGAGACGAGAAGTCGAGGAGACGAGGAGACGAGAAGTCGAGAAGTCGAGGAGACGAGAGACGAGGAGACGAGGAGACGCCAACATGTGACCTGCTGAATATTAGATAACGTCTCAGTTTCTCTGAATTATCTAACGAACACATATTGATAGACCACTAACTACACACAACACACACTCCCACAACACACACCACACACCACACACAACCACACACACACACAACACACCACCACACCACACACACACACACACACACCACACACACACAACACACACACACAACACAACACACACACACACACACACACACCACACACACACACACCACACACACACACACACACACACCACACACACACACACAACAACACACACACACACACATCACACACACATCACACACACACACACACACACACACCACAACACACACACACACACACACACACACACACACACACACACACACACACACACACACACCACACACACACACACACACACCACACACACACCACACACACCACACACACACACACACACAACACACAACACAACACACAACACACACACACACACACACACACACACACACACTCACACACACACACACATACACTCACACACACACACACACACACACTCACTCACACACACACACACATAAAGCAACACGTGTAGTTTCAGGCTCCGCCCACTGTGAAGTCAAACAGGAAGTTCATATTTAAACTACAAACATTCACTTCTTCTTCTCTGTCCATGTAGCAACAGTGTTGTTGGATGATTCTTGTCCGTTCACCTGTCACGTGATCTGAGGTTTACATGTTTAATTTACATGTTTAAGTCGTGATCTGGTCCAGAGGCATAAAGTATAAGATCAATGGACCCTCCCTTAATCTGAACTCCTCCTACTTCCATTGTCCATCTCTGAAGTCCATCCGGACCTGCACTCACGCTTCCTCAGTTCCTGTCGTGACACAGTGTTTGTGATGCTACCGTTCAGCTGGAGTTTGGACGTTGGATTAAACGAAACCTGCTCGTGTTGATGCAGAAACTCTGAGGTTTGTTATTCTGCTGCTTCCTCGACACAGACACATTACGAAGCCGCCTCACGAGGCCGCTGCCATTATTATCTCTGACTCAGCAGGATGGTGAAGAGAAATGCTGTGAGATATTTGTTCCCATCTCTTCAGAGGTTGAAATGCTGACGGGGAAACTGGGCCCTGTAATTCCACGTGAACTCAGTATCGGCAGCACATAGCAGGAGGGAAGAATGTCTCCCAGCTATTTGCCATGTGGAGCGTTTGAGTGAAGAGCTGGTGAAGCAGGAACAAACTGTTTAACATTTCAATATCTCTCACCTGATCATTTCTGACACTAAAAGCTTCAGGACCCAGACGTTTGTGTTCTCACATCCAGAACCTCCAGAACATGTCAGGAACATGTCAGGAACATGTCAGGAACATGTCAGGAACATGTCAGGAACATGTCAGGAACATGTCTATGGCTAAGTTCATGCATGAAACAGCTACATGTTTCATGCGTTTAGACTTGAACATGTCGTAACTCAGACAAAAGTGTAAAGACTGGGTCAGACCAACAGCTGCAGGTCCTGAGTCTCAGTGTTTAACGGACAACATATTGGTTTTATTCTAAAAGAAGAATTTCTCTGACTCTTTACACTTGTTTGGTTTGATGAGTTGGTTTGATGAGTTGGTTTGATGAGTTGGTTTGATGAGTTGGTTTGATGAGTTGGTTTGATGAGTTGGTTTGATGAGTTGGTTTGATGAGTTGGTTTGATGAGTTGGTTTGAGGAGTTGGTTTGATGAGTTGGTTTGATGAGTTGGTTTGATGAGTTGGTTGATGAGTTGGTTTGATGAGTTGGTTTGATGAGTTGGTTTGATGAGTTGGTTTTGATGGTTGGTTTGATGAGTTGGTTGATGAGTTGGTTTGATGAGTTGGTTTGATGAGTTGGTTTGAGGTGGTGAGGAGTTGGTTTGATGGTTGGTTTGATGAGTTGGTTTGAGGTTTGTTGATGAGTTGGTTTGTGAGTTGGTTGAGGAGTGTTGATGGTTGGTTTGAGGAGTTGGTTTGAGGAGTTGGTTTGATGAGTTGGTTTGATGAGTTGGTGAGGAGTTGGTTTGAGAGTTGGTTTGATGAGTTGGTTTGATGAGTTGGTTTGATGAGTTGGTTTGATGAGTTGGTTTGAGGAGTTGGTTTGATGAGTTGGTTTGATGAGTTGGTTTGATGAGTTGGTTTGATGAGTTGGTTTGATGAGTTGGTTTGATGAGTTGGTTTGATGAGTTGGTTTGATGAGTTGGTTTTGAGTGGTTTTGTTTGGAGTTGGTTTGAGGAGTTGGTTTGATGAGTTGGTTTGATGAGTTGGTTTGATGAGTTGGTTTGATGAGTTGGTTTGATGAGTTGGTTTGATGAGTTGGTTTGATGAGTTGGTTTGATGAGTTGGTTTGAGTGAGTTGGTTTGATGAGTTGGTTTGATGAGTTGGTTTGATGAGTTGGTTGATGAGTTGGTTTGATGAGTGGTTTGATGAGTTGGTTGATGAGTTGGTTTGATGAGTTGGTTTGATGAGTTGGTTGCTGGTTGGTTGTGCGTTGTTTGCGGTTGGTTTGCGGTGGTTTGTTGTTTGCTGCGTTGGTTTGCTGCGTTGTTTGGTTTGGTTTGCTGGTTGGTTTTGTGGTTGGTTTCTGCGTTGGTTTGCGGTTGGTTGTGCGTTGGTTTGGTGCGTTGGTTTGTGCGTGTTGGTTTGCTGTGTTTGCTGCTTGGTTTGTGCGGTTGTTTGTGCGTTTGGTTTGCTGCGTTGGTTTGCTGGTTGGTTTGCTGTTGGTTTGCGTTGGTTGCTGTCGTTGGTTGGGTGTTGGTTTGCCTTGGTTTGCTGTTGTTTGCTGGTTGGTTTGGTTGCTGCGTTGGTTGGTTGGTTTGCCGTTGGTTTGCTGGTTGGTTTGCTGCGTTTGTTGGTTTGCTGCGTTGGTTTTTGTTGCTTGGTTTGCGTTGGTTTGTGCGTTGTTTCTGCGTTGGTTTGCGTGTGTTGGTTTGTGGTTGGTTTGCTGCGTTGGTTGCTGGTTGTGCTGCGTTGTGCTCGTGGTTGTGCGTTGGTTTGCTGCGTTGGTTTGGCGTTGGTTTGTCTGGTTGGTTTGCTGCGTTGGTTTGCTGTGCGTTGGTTTGCTGCGTTGGTTTGTGCGGGTTGGTTTGTGCGTTGGTTTGCTGCGTTGGTTTGCTGCGTTGGTTTGCTGGTTGGTTTGCTGCGTTGGTTGCTGCGTTGGGTTGTGTCGTTGGTTTTGCTGTTGGTTTGCTGTTGGTTTGGGTTGGTTTGTGTTGGTTTGCGGTTGGTTTGCGTTTGGTTTGCTGCGTTGGTTTGCTGCGTTGGTTTGCTGGTTGGTTTGGTTGCTGTTGGTTTGTGTTGGTTTGTGGTTGGTTTGTGGTGGTTTGCTGCGTTGGTTTGCGGTTTGTGTTTGCTGCGTTGGTTTCTGGTTGGTTTGCTGCGTTGGTTTGTGGCGTTGTTTGCTGTTGGTTTGCTGCGTTGGTTTGCTGTTGGTTTGCTGTTGGTTTGCTGTTGGTTTGTGCGTTGGTTTGCTGCGTTGGTTTGCTGCGTTGGTTTGCTGCGTTGGTTTGCTGCGTTGGTTTGCTGCGTTGGTTTGCTGCGTTGGTTTGCTGCTGGTTTGCTGCTTGGTTTGCGCGTTGGTTTGCTGCGTTGGTTTGCTGCGTTGTTTGCTGCTTGGTTTGCTGCGTTGGTTTGCTGTTGGTTTGGGTTGTTTGCTGGTTGGTTTGCTGGTTGGTTTGCGTGGTTGGTTGGTTTGCTGCGTTGGTTTGCTGCGTTGGTTTGCTGCGTTGGTTTGCTGCGTTGGTTTTGCTGCTTGGTTTGGTTTGTTTGCTGCGTTGGTTTGCGGTTGTTTGCGGTTGGTTTGCTGCGTTGGTTTGCTGCGTTGGTTGTTTGGTTGCGGTTGGTTTGCTGCGTTGGTTTGCTGCGTTGGTTTGCTGCGTTGGTTTGCTGCGTTGGTTTGCTGCGTTGGTTTGCTGCGTTGGTTTGCTGCGTTGGTTTGCTGCGTTGGTTTGCTGCGTTGGTTGTTGCTTGGTGTTTTTGCTGCTTGTTTGGGTTGTTGCTGGTTGGTTTTGCTTGTTGCGCTTGGTTTGCTGCGTTGGTTTGCTGCGTTGGTTTGCTGCGTTGGTTTGCTGCGTTGTTTGCTGCGTTGGTTTGCTGCGTTGGTTTGTGGTTGGTTTGCTGCTTGGTTTGCTGCGTTGGTTTGCTGCGTTGGTTTGCTGCGTTGGTTTGCTGCGTTGGTTTGCTGCTTTGGTTTGTGCGTTGGTTTGCTGCGTTGGTTTGCTGCGTTGGTTTGCGGTTGGTTTGCTGCGTTGGTTTGCTGCGTTTGGTTTGCTGGTTGGTTTCTGCGTTGGTTTGCTGCGTTGGTTTGCTGCGTTGGTTTGCTGGTTGGTTTGCTGCGTTGGTTGCTGGTTGGTTTGCTGCGTTGTTTGTGTTGTTTGCTGCGTTGGTTTGCTGCGTTGTTTGCTGGTTGGTTTGCTGCGTTGGTTTGCTGGGCTGGTTGCGTTGGTTTGCTGCGTTGGTTTTGGTGCGTTGGTTTGCTGCGTTGGTTTGCTGCGTTGGTTTGCTGCGTTGGTTTGCTGCTTGGTTTGCTGCGTTGGTGTGGTTTGCTGCGTTGGGTGGTTGCGCTTGGTTGTTTGGTTTTGCTGCGTTTGGTTGCTGTTTCGTTGTTTGCTGCTTGGTGCTGCGTTGGTTGTCCTTCTGCGTTGGTGCGTCTTGTTTCCTGGTTGGTTTCGGGCTTGCTTGTCCTGACACTCTCCTCCCAAATTTCCAGCTTAATGCTCCACGATTCCAGGAACAAGACTACCAAATGAGAAATACAAACAGTAAAAACCGTATCGGACATGACGTGCAATTTGTAACTTTGGCCTCTAGGGGTGTCTAAATCAAAACAATAACAAAAGTTGTAGTTTGATGACATCATGAAGCAGCGTGGGATCATGGGAGCTGTTGTCTTCACCATTTCTCCCATCTTGGTGGGTGGGTTCCAGTGTGCGCTGGCACTGGGAGCGCTTCAATGAAAGAACGCACAGCAAACACCAATTAATGGAATGGAAGGAAAAACAAAAAGCTAACGTGCTAACGTGCTTTACCTTCGTCATACGTCCAGTATGTCCATACCTTTGTTTGCCCCGGACCTTGTACCAGCGAGACTGTGAGAACACAAGCTAACAAGCGATAACATCGTAGTTCAAGTCAGGAAGATGATGGGGGCAGCCATCTTTCAACTGAATCTTGGCCGCCTCCCAGTGCGATGCCTTCGTCCTGTGAATCATCATGAAGAAGAAGAAGAGATGAAGATATTTTCTTCCTCATCACATCAGACTGTGGATTATCTGTTGTGTCTGTAGCTTCCCAATGAAGGAGGTTTGTTCCTCGCATGTCGTCATCACGTCTGTGAAGAGTTCACACATCGTGATACGTGGACGCAGGTGAGAGATTTCGGTCCACGTAGAAACTGTGTCTACGCAGTATTAAAAGCACTCTGAGCCCTGCATCCCCCCAACAGGAAGCACATGAAGTACAGTATCAGCTGCATACAGATGAGTGTCGCTGCACAACCGCAACTAAAGTCTGTGTAATGGCCTCATTCAGGGAAGAGTGAGCATCTGGATGAAGAAGAGAACGACGGGGGGCTGACCTCCGTGTAAAATGAATTGAACAGCTGGAGTTAGCGTTAACGTGTTTGAGTCTCAGACTCCGCTGACGGTCGTCATGCAGCGTTTCTTCCTCTTCCAGTTTCCATGGCGGCCGTGCAGCTGTTTGCTCCTCCTCCATCTTCCTCCTAGAGCCGTCCCCTCGGCGTGTTTATTCATAACTTCATTAGCTGCTGGAGAGCGATTAGACGCAGCTCCAGCAGCTAATTAACCTGAAAGATTACCTGGGAGTTACGGGTGGAATCCATCCCGAAGCAGTGGGGGGGGGGGGGGGGTCTGACTCATGTTTATTTCTCCATCACTCTGGAGTGATTTTCGCGACAGAAGTAAATTCCAATATTTTTAGTTTTTAACAGGGAAACAGAAAAAGCCAGTTAGACGGGAGATAAACATATGTATAAAACAAACAATAGCACTGAGAACACATTGCTTCAAATAAAAAGATAATTGATACTAGTAGCTAGCAAAATGAATATTAGTATTAATATATATCAATCAATCAATCACATTTTATTAGTATAGCCCATATTCACAAATCCCAGTTTGTCTCCTGGTCTCTAACGAGGTGAGACGTCCTCTGTTCTTCTCCCTCAAGAGTGAAACTACTGAAACCTGTAACAGGTACAGAAGGTAGAAACCTCAGAGACACGTGAGGACCCGTCTCCAGGACGGACACAAGGGGACAGATGTCCCGTGGAACAGAGAACCTCAGAGACACGTGAGGACCCGTCTCCAGGACGGACACAAGGGGACAGGACACAAGGACCCGTCTCCAGGACGGACACAAGGGGACAGATGTCCCGTGGAACAGAGAACCTCAGAGACACGTGAGACCCGTCTCCAGGACGGACACAAGGGGACAGATGTCCCGTGGAACAGAGAACATCAGGACACGTGAGGACCCGTCTCCAGACGGACACAAGGGGACAGATGTCCCGTGGAACAGAGAACATCAGAGACACGTGAGGACCGTCTCCAGGACGGACACAAGGGACAGATGTCCCGTGGAACAGAGAACACTCAGAGACACGTGAGGACCCGTCTCCAGGACGGACACAAGGGGACAGATGTCCCGTGGAACAGAGAACATCAGGGACACGTGTGGACCCGTCTCCAGGACGGACACAAGGGGACAGATGTCCCGAGGAACAGAGAACCTCAGGGACACGTGAGGACCCGTCTCCAGGACGGACACAAGGGGACAGATGTCCCGTGGAACAGAGAACCTCAGAGACACGTGAGGACCCGTCTCCAGGACGGACACAAGGGACAGATGTCCCGTGGAACAGAGAACATCAGAGACACGTGAGGACCCGTCTCCAGGATGGACACAAGGGGACAGATGTCCCGTGGAACAGAGAACATCAGAGACACGTGAGGACCCGTCTCCAGGACGGACACAAGGGGACAGATGTCCCGTGGAACAGAGAACCTCAGAGACACGTGAGGACCCGTCTCCAGGACGGACACAAGGGGGCAGATGTCCCTGGAACAGAGAACATCAGAGACACGTGAGGACCCGTCTCCAGGACGGACACAAGGGGACAGATGTCCCGTGGAACAGAGAACATCAGAGACACGTGAGGACCCGTCTCCAGGACGGACACAAGGGGACAGATGTCCCGTGGAACAGAGAACATCAGAGACACGTGAGGACCCGTCTCCAGGACGGACACAAGGGGACAGATGTCCCGTGGAACAGAGAACATCAGAGACACGTGAGGACCCGTCTCCAGGACGGACACAAGGGGACAGATGTCCCGTGGAACAGAGAACATCAGAGACACGTGAGGACCCGTCTCCAGGACGGACACAAGGGGACAGATGTCCCGTGGAACAGAGAACATCAGAGAGATCAGAGTATTTACAGCTTTGATAGAATAAACACTTTGAAGCAGAAGGTCAATGAACTGATGGGTTATTGTCAGTAATGGTCGAGTATCTGAGGAGAAATATTATATATCAAGCAGACTTGTTGTGATCATAGTCCACGGTCAGGATCCACCACGATCAGGATCCACCACGGTCTGGATCTGTGGATGATAAGGCAAAGGGACTCCGGGGAAGAAGTCCAGTCTTTTAAGCCTACTCTTAAACGTACCTGGACCAGCTCTAACTATAAGCTTTATCGTAAAGGAAGGTTTGAATCTTCAACGTACAGAGGGAGTCTGCCTCCCGAACTGAAGCTGAGATGATTCCACAGGAGAGGAGCTTGATGCTGAAGCTCTGGCTCCTCCTCTACTTTAGAGACTTTAGGGACGACAGCCTGAATTCTGGGAGCTCAGGGCTCTAGTGGGTTGATAAGGTACTAACAGCTCTTTAAGATATAATGGTGCCATATTATTAAGGGCCTTGAAGGTGAGGAGGAGGATTTTAAATTCTATTCTAGATTTAACCTGAAGCCAGTGTAGTGAAGCTAACACAGGAGACATGTGGTCTCTGGTCCTGGTTCTCTGGTCCTGGTTCTCTGGTCCTGGTTCTCTGGTCCTGGTTCTCTTCAGGACACGTGCTGCAGCATTTAGGACAAGCTGCAGAGTCTTTAACGACTTCCTTTAATGATTCTCTTTACATATCAAGCAGGGGCGGTACTAGATTTGAATATTTTATATATTTCAATGGGAATTGCATCTGGTACAGGTGCCTCCCTTCAAGCTGGATATGGTCTCAGATATTTCTTTGGTCCCAAGGTTACGGTTCGATGAGTCTCAGGATTCTTTATCTAGGTTGTCAAAGTTTAGTTCGTCCAAAAAACTTCTAGAGTCTAAATATTCAGAGCTAAATAAGTTCTGACAGAAAAGTGTCATTTGTGTCTGAAGCTACTGCACTGCTCTGTCAGCTTGTTTTTACTGGTTTTATACTGGTTAATAATCATATTTTTACTGGTTTTATACTGGTTAATAATCATATTTTTACTGGTTTTATAATCATGTTTTTACTGGTGTTATACTGGTTATATACTGGTTTTACACTGAAGTTTATACTGGAGCTATAATGGAGTTATACTGGTTTTATACTAGTGTTGCACTGGTCTTAGACTTGGGCTCTAGGCCACTGCATCGTACTCACTCGTTGCCCTATGATCTCCATGACCGTTTGAATGTTCAAGCTTAGACTTGAACTCTGCTGACCAAGTACCACTTGTATATCACAGTGAATTACACTATCTACGATAGTTTGATAGAACAGGAACAGAAGATACTACTCAGCGGTAGAGTCTGAGCTTTCTCAGGAGTCTCGAAGGCGGAGCTCCTCCACAATCTCTCTCGCTCTGCATCCGTTTTGTCTCGAAGCCAAAGAGGAAAGATAAGAGCAGCATTGACTCAGCCTGTATTCTGTCCTTCAGATAAGAAGCTTCAAATGGAGCCTGGATTAATCTAATTCTGAAGGTTCACATTTAGTGAAGAGTCAGAACCTGTGGTTTCAAACCCAGCGTCTCTGCTGCAACTTTCGTCATGAGGGAAACAAAAAGAGAAAATCACTTTTTCCTCATCAGGATAATTATTATTACATTATATATATGATATTATTATTTTATACATGTTTTGATCTCAGTATTTCTAAATCTCTGGTTCCAGACCTTTTTGTCATCTTCTGTGAGCAGGAAAACATCCACAACCCAGAAAGGCCCCGAGATATGCAGAGTATGAGCTCATTCATCAGTTCATCTCCACAGTGACAACACATGACAACATCTCATATTAGTCGATCCATCATCCTGACACTCAGCGCTGCTTCTCTAAACTCATCCACAATGTTTCTGCTGCGGAGACTCGACAGATAAAAAGGTTTCTCTGGAACAAGTCAGAAATCCAGATTGGGACTGGAAACGAACAGATGATGGTTGAATCATGTGTCACATGAGCTGATCGTGTGAATGAAAACACCGAATGAACCAGAGGTGGACGTCAACAGATTTGAAACAGAGCTGTCGTCATGACACACCACGTTGAACTGAGGGTTACTGTCGACTCTGCCACAGGGGGCGCTATTGGCTCCTGTTAACGACCAATCGACATCCACGACGGTCCTTCCATAGATTCATGTTTCAAAATGCTGGTGTCCGCCCCTGAGGATCAGCTGCTCATCAAATGTTCTCTGGTCAGTAACTGACTTTATTATCCTGGTGTTAGAACCGTCACAGCTCTGATGTCTCGTCTTTCACCAGCACAGAAACATCCATGATTGTGTTTCTGAAGAGAACATGATGCCAACGTCCACGTGTCTCAATACATGAAGACATGAGCCGTCCCCCAAAATGTCTGAACTGAACCGAACAGAATCGTTTCCTGTTTGAGGAATCGGCTGGTTAATCTGGTTGTTCTAGACGCCCTCTCTACTTCCCAGCTCTTGATCCTGAGTTGTTCCCAGCCTGATTGGATATGTAGTTTCTTCAGCATGTTCTGGGTCCACCCCCAGGTCTCGGTAAACCTCCAAATGCAGGTGTCAGGAGGATCCTGATCAGGGATCCTTCAACCACCTCAACTGGCTCCTTTGGCCCTGAAGGCCTAGCATCTCTTCTCTACCCAGAACTCAGTCCACCTCCAGAAACATGAGTAATGTTTGAATGAGGAAAGTATTTGTGCTTTAATGATCACTGTGTGTAAAACACTATCAGTTATAACCCTAACCCACAGCTCGACATCACGATAGTTGTCATGATGATGAGGTTCAGTTAAGGTCTCGTGATGAGCAGCTAATGTTCTCGTCAGAGTTTATGTCCTCAGATGCTCAGACAGTGAATGGGGCTCCTTCTCTCTGCACCTTGTAAAAACACAAACTTCCTGTTAGGGAAGTAACGTCATTAGTTTAAACTCTTTCAAAGTCAAAGTGTACTCAGTTACTGTAGTACTGTTACTGTACTGCAGTGTGACTGACAGCTGTAAGTTCCTGCGCTGCTACATGTGAGGTCCCAGCGACGCAGAGCGAGAAGAAGCCTTCAGCGATACACCAGCAGCCACAGGCCGAACTCAGCCGGAACCAAAGACTCAACCCAAACGGATCCACACCCAACGAGTCAGAGACGATCACACTTCCTGACGAGACAATTTATTACTGTGATTTGACGTAATGACAGTTTACCCATACTGCACCTCTCCTCTGCTGTGATAAGCTCCAGGACGTTTCTTTTATTTTCTTCCTCTGTTTCTACAACAGCCAATAAACTGAGCTGTGGCGCAGGAGGAGAAGTCCGTGTGGTTCTGTTCAGGTTCAGATCAGATAGTTGTGTGGTATTTCAGTCTGGACCAATGAGGTCAGCTGATGACACTTATTGTCGAATGATGTCGACAGGAAATTACTTTAAATTAATTTCCTGTGTTACTTTTTATTTCGTTTTTTTTTAATTAGTAAAACTTACAAAGTTCATTTAACTTCAGGTTCAGTGTCTGAGGCAGCAGATCAAATATAACTGAGAATCTCAAACAGCCACAGAGCTGCTTTTTCCTCTGGTGTCAGCAGTCGGTTCATCATTGACCCATTTTCTTTATTTAACACCCACAGTGTTCCCAGCTTCTCACTGGGAGACGAGGCCCAGCTCAGAGACTGAGGTGGAGCCTCCGAGGAGAGCAAGCTGCGTCTGACATGTTGTGTAGTTGGTGTTTGTGCAGCAGCAGCAGGTTGTTTCTGGACATGTTGTGTAGTTGGTGTTTGTGAAGCAGCAGCAGCAGGTTGTTTCTGGACATGTTGTGTAGTTAGTGTTTGTGAAGCAGCAGCAGCGCAGGTTGTGTGTTGCGACAGTTGTTGTATGTTTGTAGTGTTTGTGAAGCAGCAGCAGGTTGTTTCTGGACATGTTGTGTAGTTGGTGTTTGTGAGAGCAGCAGCAGGTTGTTTCTGGACATGTTGTGTAGTTGGTGTTTGTGAAGCAGCAGCAGGTTGTTTCTGGACATGTTGTGTAGTTGGTGTTTGTGAAGCAGCAGCAGCAGCTTGTTTCTGGACATGTTGTGTAGTTGGTGTTTGTGAAGCAGCAGCAGCAGCATGGTTGTTTCTGGACCATGTTGTGGTAGTTGGTGTTTGTGAAGCAGCAGCAGCAGTTGTTTCTGGACATGTTGTGTAGTTGGTGTTTGTAGCAGCAGCAGCAGTGTTTCGACATGTATGGTGTTTGAGGCAGCAGGTTGTTTCTGGACATGTTGTGTAGTT
The DNA here is from genome assembly GCA_006182925.3 of Reinhardtius hippoglossoides. NCBI lineage: Eukaryota > Metazoa > Chordata > Actinopteri > Pleuronectiformes > Pleuronectidae > Reinhardtius > Reinhardtius hippoglossoides. The sequence goes on from VCHM03000025.1 coordinate 175,879, forward strand.
GGTGTTTGTGAAGCAGCAGCAGCAGCTTGTTTCTGGACATGTTGTGTAGTTAGTGTTTGTGAAGCAGCAGCAGCAGGTTGTTTCTGGACATGTTGTGTAGTTGGTGTTTGTGGAGCAGCAGCAGCAGCAGCAGCAGGTTGTTTCTGGACATGTTGTGTAGTTGGTGTTTGTGAGCAGCAGCAGCAGGTTGTCGGGTCCGACTCGTTCAAACAGGAACATGTGGGAACATCCAGGCGAGGGGCGGAGCCTGTAGAGCAGCAGGGGCGGAGCCTGTAGAGCAGCAGGGGCGGAGCCTGTAGAGCAGCAGGGGCGGGGCCTGTAGAGCAGCAGGGGCGGAACCTGTAGAGCAGCAGGGGGCCGGACATGACGTATAAACTCTGCTGTGGAAAGATCAGTGTTGTTGTTTACAGCTCGTCCACACCGGCGTCGGCCCTCAGCACCAGAAGATCTGGAACCTCCTCGTGTTTCCAAGTTGACGTCTTCGTCTTCTACGTGTGCGGCTCCTCTTCTTCATCCTGAGATGTTTGTCTTCTTCCAGCTTCACGTCACGTGTTAGAAACCTGAGGACCTTTTCCTGACTGAGGCAGAAAAACTACGGTGTGATTTCATGTCAGTGGTTATCACATATGTCGAAGGATTTGACGTACCTCCCCTTTACATTGTAAACAGTAACCACTGTCATGGGATTCATAGATTTTGTATTACCTGATTCTGTTGACTCCACTTGTACGCGTGTCAGAGGTCACTACAGGCGGTTTATTACACATGGTTCACAGGGTCTTCTGCTGAGGTGAGACCTCCACAGGTCATCGTCCACGCTCACATGGTTCACAGGGTCTTCTGCTGAGGTGAGACCTCCACAGGTCATCGTCCACGCTCACATGGTTCACAGGGTCTTCTGACGGGAGACGGAGAGCGAGCTGCTGTGTGAAATATAAAAATCATTTCTAATCGATCGTTTGGACGTACAGTCGTTCAACCTCTTCTCTCTCAGAATAAAAATATAGAAATATAGATTTTCAAATGTTTTTATTTTTTGTCTTTTAACTTACTTAACACAGTGAGATGTTATGTGATAGTATAGTATATAGTATATATTATACTATTATATATATATAAGAGAGAGTAATTAGTATATATTATACTCAGCCTCGATCCAGCTGTGATCGGCTGTGAAGCAGCTTTTCTTCACTTCACGTGTTGTTGTTTCAGCATTAATTTAAATAAAGTTTGACAGATACGATCCTAACGTCATGAACACATTAATGGGGCTGCATGGGGGGGTAATGGGGCTGCTGGGTGTAGAGTGAATAGAGCTGGAGTGGGGGGTGACGGGGGGGTAATGGGGGAGTTATGGGGCTGCAGTGGGGGGTAATGGGGCTGCTGGGTGTAGAGTGAATAGAGCTGGAGTCCAGTGAGGAAGAGGAGGATGTTAAAAGGGAGGAGAACAGTGAAGAGATCAAGTGATGGGATTGAAGAAGAGAGTAAATCCAGTGAGGAAGAGGAGGATGTTAAAAGGAGGAGAACAGTGAAGAGATCAAGTGATGGGATTGAAGAAGAGAGTAAATCCAGTGAGGAAGAGGAGGATGTTAAAGGGAGGAGAACAGTGAAGAGATCAAGTGATGGGATTGAAGAAGAGTAAATCCAGTGAGGAAGAGGAGGATGTTAAAGGGAGGAGAACAGTGAAGAGATCAAGTGATGGGATTGAAGAAGAGAGTAAATCCAGTGAGGAAGAGGAGGATGTTAAAAGGAGGAGAACAGTGAAGAGATCAAGTGATGGGATTGAAGAAGAGAGTAAATCCAGTGAGGAAGAGGAGGATGTTAAAGGGAGGAGAACAGTGAAGAGATCAAGTGATGGGATTGAAGAAGAGAGTAAATCCAGTGAGGAAGAGGAGGATGTTAAAGGGAGGAGAACAGTGAAGAGATCAAGTGATGGGATTGAAGAAGAGTAAATCCAGTGAGGAAGAGGAGGATGTTAAAGGGAGGAGAACAGTGAAGAGATCAAGTGATGGGATTGAAGAAGAGAGTAAATCCAGTGAGGAAGAGGAGGATGTTAAAGGAGGAGAACAGTGAAGAGATCAAGTGATGGGATTGAAGAAGAGAGTAAATCCAGTGAGGAAGAGGAGGATGTTAAAGGGAGGAGAACAGTGAAGAGATCAAGTGATGGGATTGAAGAAGAGACTAAATCCAGTGAGGAAGAGGATGTTAAAGGAGGAGAACAGTGAAGAATCAAGTGATGGATTGAAGAAGAGAGTAAATCCAGTGAGGAAGAGGAGGATGTTAAAGGGAGGAGAACAGTGAAGAGATCAAGTGATGGGATTGAAGAAGAGAGTAAATCCAGTGAGGAAGAGGAGGATGTTAAAAGGGAGGAGAACAGTGAAGAGATCAAGTGATGGGATTGAAGAAGAGAGTAAATCCAGTGAGGAAGAGGAGGATGTTAAAGGGAGGAGAACAGTGAAGAGATCAAGTGATGGGATTGAAGAAGAGTAAATCCAGTGAGGAAGAGGAGGATGTTAAAAGGGAGGAGAACAGTGAAGAGATCAAGTGATGGGATTGAAGAAGAGTAATCCAGTGAGGAAGAGGAGGATGTTAAAGGGAGGAGAACAGTGAAGAGATCAAGTGATGGGATTGAAGAAGAGACTAAATCCAGTGGGGAAAGAGGAGGATGTTAAAGGGAGGAGAACAGTGAAGAGATCAAGTGATGGGATTGAAGAAGAGTAAATCCAGTGAGGAAGAGAGGATGTTAAAGGGAGGAGAACAGTGAAGCGATCAAGTGATGGGATTGAAGAAGAGTAAATCCAGTGAGGAAGAGGAGGATGTTAAAGGGAGGAGAACAGTGAAGAGATCAAGTGATGGGATTGAAGAAGAGAGTAAATCCAGTGAGGAAGAGGAGGATGTTAAAAGGGAGGAGAACAGTGAAGAGATCAAGTGATGGGATTGAAGAAGAGTAAATCCAGTGAGGAAGAGGAGGATGTTAAAGGGAGGAGAACAGTGAAGAGATCAAGTGATGGGATTGAAGAAGAGTAAATCCAGTGAGGAAGAGGAGGATGTTAAAGGGAGGAGAACAGTGAAGCGATCAAGTGATGGGATTGAAGAAGAGTAAATCCAGTGAGGAAGAGGAGGATGTTAAAGGGAGGAGAACAGTGAAGAGATCAAGTGATGGGATTGAAGAAGAGAGTAAATCCAGTGAGGAAGAGGAGGATGTTAAAGGGAGGAGAACAGTGAAGAGATCAAGTGATGGGATTGAAGAAGAGTAAATCCAGTGAGGAAGAGGAGGATGTTAAAAGGGAGGAGAACAGTGAAGAGATCAAGTGATGGGATTGAAGAAGAGTAAATCCAGTGAGGAAGAGGAGGATGTTAAAGGGAGGAGAACAGTGAAGAGATCAAGTGATGGGATTGAAGAAGAGAGTAAATCCAGTGAGGAAGAGGAGGATGTTAAAGGAGGAGAACAGTGAAGAGATCAAGTGATGGGATTGAAGAAGAGTAAATCCAGTGAGGAAGAGGAGGATGTTAAAGGGAGGAGAACAGTGAAGAGATCAAGTGATGGGATTGAAGAAGAGTAAATCCAGTGAGGAAGAGGAGGATGTTAAAAGGGAGGAGAACAGTGAAGAGATCAAGTGATGGGATTGAAGAAGAGTAAATCCAGTGAGGAAGAGGAGGATGTTAAAGGGAGGAGAACAGTGAAGAGATCAAGTGATGGGATTGAAGAAGAGAGTAAATCCAGTGAGGAAGAGGAGGATGTTAAAGGGGAGGAGAACAGTGAAGAGATCAAGTGATGGGATTGAAGAAGAGTAAATCCAGTGAGGAAGAGGAGGAAGAGGAGGATGTTAAAAGGAGGAGAACAGTGAAGCGAAGAGCAGCTTGTGGTCACAGAGCGAATACACAAGTGTTTCCCAGAATTCACTGCTGCAGCACGATGTGGGCGGTTCTCACCTTCATCACCGTCGCTGCTGATTCATCTGTTCTCACATGACTCGTGTGTAGAATGGGGGGGGGGGGGGGGGGGGGGGGGGGGGGGGCATGACCTGGAGTTGACCACGTCTAACGAGGTGTGTTGCTAACGAGCTGCAGCCTGTTCTGTGTTCTCTCTCTCTGTGTCTCTGTGTGTGTCTGTGTGTCTCAGTGTGTCTGTGTGTGTGTCTCTGTGTCTCTGTGTGTGTCTCAGTGTGTGTCTGTGTGTGTCTCTGTGTCTCTGTGTGTGTCTCAGTGTGTGTCTGTGTGTGTCTCTGTGTCTCTGTGTGTGTCTGTGTGTGTCTGTGTGTGTCTCAGTGTGTGTCTGTGTGTGTGTCTCTGTGTCTCTGTGTCTCTGTGTGTGTCTGTGTGTCTCTGTGTGTGTCTGTGTGTGTGTCTCTGTGTGTGTCACTGTGTGTGTGTGTCTCTCCTATAACTGGACGATCCACTTTTCTCTCACAGATGTTTCTGAAGTTTCCTCCTCAGACGTAACTTTTTTCAGGAAATGTTAAAACGTCATTTCACATGAGATATTTACACGAGTTGGTTTGTTCACCTGATATTTGAACGTTTGATCAGCTGCTGGTTTGGAACCGACACTGAAGCCGATTCGTCCTCGACCTCAGATCCTCAGAGACGAAGCCTTCAGTCCGAACAGAGCAGTACCGCTGGAAATCATGGGGGGGCAGTGTATTTCAAGTGAGAGCAATATAAAGAGACGAGGAAGAAACTTCCACAATGGTGGAGGTTTTTGAGCAGAAACTTGTTCTGCGTCTCAGTTCAGGGTCACATCCTTCCCCCACCAGGGGTAAGGTAACCCTAACCTTTGATGCTAGGCGACGGCTGAGGGCGGGACGAGCTGGTGACACAGTAGGAAAACCCGGATGCTTGTTTGGATTCAGCCGACGCGGTGTGTGCGGCTGTTGGAGGATTCGGTCGACGTTGGCTGCGCAGATCGGTTCCTCTGCAGCCGCTGAATGAGACACAGCTGAAATGTTTCTTCGCTGGGACACAGGGACAGTTACAGTTGATAGAGAATTCATCGTCCACATGTGTTTAATCACGTCACAGACAAAAAGAGGAAAATCATCACCACCTCCTCCACATGTCAGAAACCCTCCACTCTGCGCTGCCCTCTAGTGGATGGATTGCTTGACAACAATGCCGATGTAAAGGACACATGTTAGTAGTATGTGGCAGTTACATGGTGTCAAACATGTCTCTTTGGACATTCAATTCAATTCAATTTGTATAGCGCCAAATCATAAGTGAAAGTGAAATTATAATAAACACTTAAAAACTTCCGTCATCTCATGTCATGAAATCACTGGAGCTTTAATTTCCTGTGGCACAGGCTGCGTGCTGTCGGCGTGGGGGGGTCTGTGCTAAGAGGTCCCTGTGCTGGGTTAACCCTAACCCTGCTGCTGCTGCTCCCAGGATGCAGATCCACTGCAGAAACAAGAGGATCCGGAACGTTCACCCTTCACTGGTCGATCGGGATCAAACTGGATCTGGTTATAATCTGATCATTAAATTCATTGTTTCTAAGACTGAAATCTTTTCCACGTGAGGAGGACACGAGTCTCTGTGATGTTTCGTGTCGTAGATCTTCAGTCGCTGTTTAATTGACCTTCTGGATGCGAGTTCCATTAAACAGCAGCTGACTGCTGCTCCTGTTCACAGTCCAGAGAAGCCGCCGCTCGTAGGAGCCAACAAATCACAGCCTCGTCTGCCGCTAACGACACGTCCACTCCAAGCAACCTCCGGATTGATCTGTATACCCGTGACTACATATTGATCCAGGTAATCATTCTTTGCTTAAAGTATGTCCACACCACTGTGTGTGTGTAGCACCAGCAGACTGAATCATGGCCTCATTCCTCTCCACCGCTGAACACTGGAGTTATAGCTGCGAGTGTCAAAACCTGCAAGGTCGAAGTGTGAGGCGCTGCCAGGGGGCGCCGTCAGGGCTGAATGCTCAGAACCACTGCTGGAAGCAACCTCATACATCTCTGTCTGTACAACAAGACACAACACAACATTAAACAACACAACATTACACAATACGACACAACACGGCACAGGGCTTCGTCCGGAATTAACCCTGTGATACAAACTCTCCTTTGTGTTCATCACCTTTAACCTCGACCCCGAACCCAACGCTGCAGACGTCATTATATACGGATCAGTAATTATATATTCATGATCCACGTTGTTGTGAAGCTCCTCCTCCTCCTCACTCTTCTTCACTGGTTTGATTTCCTGCTTCCTAATGTCTCCATTGATTTTCACGTCTGCTCCGGGACGCAGAACATAACTGTGAGCGGAGAACATCCATCAGCCGGTAACCACGGGCAACCTCCAGCGTCCAGGGAACCGTCTGATGTTCTGGAAGCAGCTGATCAGCTGATTCATCAGCCGCTGAGGAGCCTAATTAAAGAAGCTCGTCCATCACTTTAATGTTTGTCTCTCACTACAGAGAAACTGGTCACGCTGCTGCTGCGTCGGAAAATCAAACCCGACGACGCAGGGAGAGGTCAAAGCTCAATTTAGAGACTTCACTTGTTGATGCACACAGACGAGCGTTTGTTCTTCACGACCAATCAGTGAATTCTAAATATTCTTCAGGTGCAGAGGAACGTCATCATCAGCACAGGTCAGGTGTTCCACAGGTCACGTGTTCCACAGGTCACGTGTTCCACAGGTCAGGTGTTCCACAGGTCACGTGTTCCACAGGTCACGTGTTCTACAGGTCAGGTGTTCTACAGGTCACAAGTTCCACAGGTCAGGTGTTCTACAGGTCACGTGTTCCACAGGTCACGTGTTCCACAGGTCACGTGTTCCACAGGTCAGCGTGTTCCACAGGTCACGTGTTCTACAGGTCACGTGTTCCACAGGTCACGTGTTCTACAGGTCACGTGTTCCACAGGTCAGGTGTTCCACAGGTCACGTGTTCCACAGGTCACGTGTTCCCCTACAGGTCACGTGTTCTACAGGTCATCACAGGTGTTCCACAGGTCACGTGTTCCACAGGTCACGTGTTCTACAGGTCACGTGTTCCACAGGTCACGTGTTCCACAGGTCACGTGTTCCACAGGTCACGTGTTCTACAGGTCACGTGTTCCACAGGTCACGTGTTCTACAGTCACGTGTTCCACAGTCGTGTTCTACAGTCAGGTTCCAGTCAGTGTTCTCTTTACAGGTCCGTGTTCCACAGTCAGTGTCCACAGGTCCACGTGTTCCACAGGTCACGTGTTCTACAGGTCACGTGTTCTACAGGTCACGTTTTTCTCAGTCACTTTCCACAGGTCACGTGTTCTACAGTCAGTGTTCAGTCTTGTTCTACAGGTCCGTGTTCCACAGGTCACGTGTTCTACAGGTCACGTGTTCTACAGGTCACGTGTTCTACAGGTCATTTGTTCTACAGGTCACGTGTTCTACAGGTCAGTGTTCCACAGGTCACGTGTTCTACAGGTCACATGTTACACAGGTCAGGTGTTCCACAGGTCAGGTGTTCCACAGGTCACGTGTTCCACAGGTCACGTGTTCTACAGGTCACGTGTTCTACAGGTCACGTGTTCTACAGGTCACATGTTACACAGGTCAGGTGTTACACAGGTCAGGTGTTCCACAGGTCACGTGTTCTACAGGTCACGTGTTCTACAGGTCTTGTTACAGTCCGTGTTCCACAGGTCCGTGTTCTACAGGTCATTTGTTCTACAGGTCACTGTTCTACAGGTCCGTTCCAAGTTCTTCTACAGGCACAGTCACAGGTCCACATGTTCCACAGGTCAGGTGTTCTACAGGTCACGTGTTCTACAGGTCACGTGTTCTACAGGTCAGGTGTTCTACAGGTCACGTGTTCTACAGGTCACGTGTTCTACAGGTCAGGTGTTCTACAGGTCACGTGTTCTACAGGTCCGTGTTCCACAGGTCACATGTTCTACAGGTCACATGTTCTACAGGTCACGTGTTCCACAGGTCAGGTGTTCTACAGGTCACGTGTTCTACAGGTCACGTGTTCTACAGGTCATTTGTTCTACAGGTCATTTGTTCTACAGGTCAGGTGTTCTACAGGTCACGTGTTCTACAGGTCCGTGTTCCACAGGTCCGTGTTCCACAGGTCACGTGTTCCACAGGTCCGTGTTCCACAGGTCACGTGTTGACATGTCTGTTCCATGTGTCCTCAGGTGGAATCTGCATCGCTCAGTCACTGAAGATTCCTCACGACCACAAACCGTCGGACTTTGATAAAATCATCCGCCTGCTGCTGGACACGCGTTACGCCCGCGCCGTCATCCTGTTTGCATCTGACGAGGACATCAGGTCAGTTCATACATGTATTCAAACGTCATGCGTGATGACTCTGACTCATCTGGTTCAACTTGTCACTGTTTCTCTCTATTTTCTGCTCTAAGATACAAATCTGAAACCAAAAGGGAGACATTTATTTTTCATATTTTTTTCTTTTATGCTGGTTTTGCATAGATTTTTATTTCTTATTCTTTTTCTTCTTTCTTCCTTTTAACAATAAAAATGGAGTCTGTAATTCATTCGACCCATTTAAGACAAACAGGAGTCGACACGGACTTTTACAGCCGCAGCAGATGGATTCGAAAAACAAGTGCACACAGATAAAGGAGAAGCGTGGAAATCAATATCATGCAAAAGAAAACAGAGATTAAAGAGAAACCGAATAAAACCCACAGCAGATTCAAATAATTCAAACAAACAATGAGTAAAGGTAAGAAACAGGAAGCGCTGCATCATGAGGACATGAGGTCATTGTGTGTGTGTGTGTGTGTGTGTGTGTGTGTGTGTGTGTGTGTGTGTGTGTGTGTGTGTGTATGTACAGAGGGATCCTGAACGCCAGTAAGCGAGCCGACCAGGTGGGACACTTCCTGTGGCTGGGCTCTGACAGCTGGGGCGCCAAGAACAGTCCCATCCACCAGTTGGAGGACGCTGCTGTCGGAGCCGTGACGATTCTTCCAAAGAGGGCGACCATCAGTGGTGAGTTCAGTGTGTTACATACGTGTGGTTGTCTCATCGAGTGTGAACGGACTCTTTCCTCAGCAGAGAAGAGAGAGAGAGAGAGGGAGAGAGAGGGAGAGAGAGAGAGAGAAGAGAAGAGAGGGAGAGAGAGAGGGAGAGAGAGAGAGAGAGAGAGAGAGGGAAGAGAGAGAGAGAGAGAGAGAGAGAGAGAGAGAGGAGAGAGGAGGAGAGGGAGAGACAGAGAGACGGGAGAGAGAGGGGAAGAAGGATGAGATGAGAGGTGAGAGAGTAGGAGATGGAGTAGGAGATAACGAACAGATGCAGTAGATAGAGTATTCATAGAGCGATGTGAAATGAGCGTAGTTAGAATGAGGATAAGATGTGAGAGGACTGATACAGTGATAGAGAATAAGATAGTACTAGATGAGAGTGTGACCGTGAGTAGAGTAGGTCTACGAGGGGAATAGAGAGGATAGGCAGACGTTGAAAGCTGAGACGTGTCTCCATGGTCGGACTCATGATCGTGGTCTCCACTGAGTGTGGATCCCAGATAGTCGTGGTCTCCAGCGAGTCGTGATCTCAGCTGAGTCGTGGTCTCCAGCTGAGTCGTGGTCTCCAGTGAGGGTCAGTGGTCGTCCAGCTGAGTCGTGGTCTCCAGCTGAGTCGTGGTCTCCAGCTGAGTCGTGGTCTCCAGCTGAGTCGTGGTCTCCAGCTGAGTCGTGGTCTCCAGCTGAGTCGTGGTCCGTGAGTCGGGTCTCCACTGAGTCGTGGTCTCCAGCTGAGTCGTGGTCTCCCAGCGTGGTTCCAGTGAGTCGTGGTCTCCAGCTGAGTCGTGGTCTCCAGCTGAGTCGTGGTCTCCAGCTGAGTCGTGGTCTCCAGCTGAGTCGTGGTCTCCAGCTGAGTCGTGGTCTCCAGTGAGTCGTGGTCTCCAGTGAGTCGTGGTCTCCAGCTGAGTCGTGGTCTCCAGCTGAGTCGTGGTCTCCAGCTGAGTCGTGGTCTCCATGAGTCGTGGTCTCCGTGTCGTGGTCTCCAGCTGAGTCGTGGTCTCCAGCTGAGTCGTGGTCTCCAGCTGAGTCGTGGTCTCCAGCTGAGTCGTGGTCTCCAGCTGAGTCGTGGTCTCCAGCTGAGTCGTGGTCTCCAGCTGAGTCGTGGTCTCCAGATGAGTCGTGGTCTCCAGATGAGTCGTGGTCTCCAGCTGAGTCGTGGTCTCCAGCTGAGTCGTGGTCTCCAGATGAGTCGGATCCTCTTCACAGAGTCAATTAAACCCTGAAATCCACAAATCTCAGGTCTTTAATGTCAGAGTGACGCTAATCAACCAGGGATGTTTACAACTGAGAGGAAGAGTTAACCAATCAGTCACATGATCAAACCAACACTGAACTTCACTGAATTCTTGTTTCCACATGAAATAGTATCACTGAGTCTGCGGTGGTTAGAGGTTAGAGCGCCTCCTCCTGGACATGTGCTACATGAATGTGAGGTCCTCCTGCACTCCTGTATAAAGTCTAAATCCAGGAGAAGTGTGAACACAACAGAGGATCCTCCACTGATTCACTGGGAGTGAGTGGGGGGGTGAGAAGAGCTGACCACGGGGTCAGGTGATGTAAACATGATCACATGACCTCTGCAGCAGAGGTAATACATCACTTCCTGTGTCTGTCTGCTGCAGCCGGCTGTAAACATGATCACATGACATCTAAACTAAATTGTTGCTTCATGTGTGAAACACACACACACACACTCACACACACTCACACACTCACACACACACACACACACACACACACACACACACTCACACACTCACACACTACACACACACACACACACACACACACACACACACACACACACACACACACACACACACACACACACACACACTCACACACTCACACACACACACACACACACACACACACACACACACACACTCACACACACCAGGCTCTGGTCCAGGCTCTGGTCCAGGTTCTGGTCCAGGCTCTGGTCCAGGCTCTGGTCCAGGTTCTGATCATCTCACACCTGGACTACTGCCCCCCCCTCCTGGCAGGTCTACCTGCTGCTGCCCTCTGACCTCTGCAGCTCATCCAGGAACCAGCAGCTCCACTGGTCTTTAACCTGAGTTCACTCACACTCCTCCGCTCCCTTCACTGGTTACCAGTGGCTGTTCCCTTCAAGTCTCTAGTACTTGGTACCGTGCTGTGAACGGATCGGGTCCAGTCCACATCCAGGACATGGTCAAACCTTACAGCCCGTCCACTCCGCTCTGCATCGACCAATCAGCTGCTCCCTCACTGCGAGGGACGCAGTGATCCACGCTGCCGGTGCTGTGACAGTAAAGGAGACAGACAGTGAGCGAATCACACTCGTGAATAAAACACGTCTGATCCATGTTTGACACGTGTAACTGAGCTGCAGCAACGTTAGCTTCTCCGTTAGCTTCGCTCTGGCTGGACCCGACCACAGACCGTAAAGATCAAACACTGTAAATAAAGATGACGACGCGTCTCCACTTCCTGCAGAAACGGGCTCGGGTGCCCACACTCACTTGTTTGTGTGATGGAAGTGGTTGTGGTGTAACGGCAGCGAGCAGCTTGTGATGTGAATCTGTTGTTTTGTGTTGAAGATTCTGAAAGTTCACGTCTCTGAGGAGGGAGGGCTGCAGTTACAGCGCAAACCCCAGAGAAATGGAACGTGGCTGCAGTTTTATTATGTCCTCACATAGTTGTTGAGTTGATGAAATGTCAGATAATTACAGCTAATGGTGGAAAATGTCCGTCACAGTCGGAGCTGACGTGTTGTCCGTGGTCCCCCTGCAGGCCAGTGGGCAGCAGTGTGTGTTTCCTGGAGTGAATTAGCTCGTTCAGCGCGATGCTCTCTGGCAGCCCGTCACACTGGATTGTTGAGGCCGGGGAGAGAGAGCCAACATTAATCTGACAAACGGCAAAGAGACGCGAGGAGGAGACGCTGAGGCTGATCACGCCGAGCGTCCTTCCTCCGAAGTGTTTGTCTTCTCCTGCTCTTTCTTTTCTTCTTTCTTTTCTTCCTCTCTTTTCCTCCTCTGTCCTGAAAACGTCACTCGCTTCTTCTCCCTTCACTGCAATGACTTGTGGGTAGTTAGAGGACGTGTTGACACTTTGGCCCCGGCTGCTGCCGCGGCCGCGGCTGCCGCTGTGGCTCTCACTCGGGCCCTCGGCACTCACTTGGCTCCAGTTTCAGCGGCGACGTTGGTTCTGTTTGTTTGGATCCACAGACGTGTCAACAGGAAAACGTGTAAAAGCACAAACACAGAAACAAGAAGAGTTTTCAGTGTGGACATGATGTGGGATCTAACCGCCGCCATGAAGAGGACGCTCAGTGAAGCGCTGAGAAGAGCCGAGTCAGAGATTTTCAGGGTCAGATGCTGAGATGACCCAACAATGATTTGTTGTTTTTACTTCACTGAGGTTTTACTTTTTAAAGCTGTGTCAGCGTCTTATCACAGTTTGTAAAGCTGATCATGATTATTAGTGTGTGTCTGTGTGTGTGTGTGTGTCTGACACACACACACAGACACACACTGGAGACACACACAGTGGAGACACACACATCTGGCTGTGTTTGGGAGACCCCGGCGGCATCGGACGTTTCCACAGTAACATATTATTATTGTTATATATTATTATTGTTACATATTATTATTGTTACATATTATTATTGTTATATTATTATTGTTATATATTATTATTGTTACATATTATTATTGTTACATATTATTATTGTTATATATTATTATTGTAACATATTATTATTGTTATATACTATTATTGTTACATATTATTATTGTTATATATTATTATTGTAACATATACTTATTTGACGACAGCAGCAGGTTGAAGACAGGCACGACCTCTGACGTGTTAATAATCAAACGAAGGCCGATCTGAAACCATGAGCTGTGTGTTGTGTTCGCTGCCTCAGGCTTCGACTCCTACTTCACGTCGAGGACGCTGGAGAACAACCGGAGGAACGTGTGGTTCGCTGAGTACTGGGAGGAAAACTTCAACTGCAAACTGATGAGCTCGTCCAAGAGAGACGAGAGCAGCAGGAAGTGCACAGGTCAGTGCGTTGATATCCTTTATCAGGAAAGATGAAATCAATACATTAATGATGTTAATTCTGAAAACAGAAACTGTGACGTTCATGTGGAGCCAGAACATTCACTCAATAGTTTCTATATAACCACAAACAGTCTTTTTCTCATATAAACTTGACGTGAGTTTGGAGCTGAGCAGGTTTTTTGTTGGTTCTGAGGTTTGGTCTCAAACCTTCGTCAGACACAGGGTGAGGCTGTGTGTGTGTGTGTGTGTGTGTGTGTGTGTGTGTGTGTGTGTGTGTGTGTGTGTGTGTGTGTGTCTGCTCCGTGTCCACATGTTTGTCCACACAGTGACTCTGTGGGGTCAAAGGTCTGCGTCTCTGTATTTTCCCACAATCCTTCAGGCTTCAGGCTTCGGTCACATGATGAGGACGTCAGGCAGCTGAGGCTGAGCGTCTGAACACAGCAGCTCTGGTTTGTGTTTCTCCCTGATTCTCCGCTCTGGGCTTCCTCTGCTTGTCGAGAGAGAAACGCTGAAATCAACAGATTCCGGTTAATCTGGCCTCTTTGTGTTTTGTCTCATGTTTGCTGGAGATAGTGTAAAGTCTTTGTTCATAAAGAAACGTATCCAGATCACACTGGAGAAGAAGAAACACAGTGACGACTGTAAACCAGAATTAATCCTGGATAACTGGAGCTTTATTCTGAAAGTCAGAGCGACTCTGAAAAACAAACTTTCCCACAGGAACTCGTTGGAGATGTGAGGCCACTCAGGCTCCGCCCTCACTCACATGTTTAAAACTCATCCCTGTTGCTATGGTTACAGTTCAAAACTCATCACTGCCTTTTAGTATGAAATCTCTGGGTTTGTGTTTGAGTCTGAACAGAAACTGAGACTTTAGTAAACGATGACGCAGACCTTCTCCTCCTGATTGGTCCTCATCAGTCACATGACTCGACGCCCAGCGGTGAACACAAAGCGTCAGTAACACTTCCTGTCAGTAACACTTCCTGTCAGTAACACTTCCTGTTTCTAACACCTCCTGTCAGTAACACTTCCTGTCAGTAACACTTCCTGTCAGTTACACTTCCTGTTTCTAACACTTCCTGTCAGTAACACTTCCTGTCAGTAACACTTCCTGTCAGTAACACTTCCTGTCAGTTACACTTCCTGTCAGTAACACTTCCTGTCAGTAACACTTCCTGTCAGTAACACTTCCTGTCAGTAACACTTCCTGTTTCTAACACTTCCTGTCAGTAACACTTCCTGTCAGTAACACTTCCTGTCAGTAACACTTCCTGTTTCTAACACTTCCTGTCAGTAACACTTCCTGTTTCTAACACTTCCTGTCAGTAACACTTCCTGTCAGTAACACTTCCTGTCAGTTACACTTCCTGTCAGTAACACTTCCTGTCAGTAACAGTTCCACCTCGTCGTCGAGCTCTCAGGGCTGTTGAGGTGTTTTTGACCCTCCTCCCACATTACAGTATATGTCACTATATATTATGTATGATGTATATTCTATCTGTACAGGAGAATAGAGCCTGTCTGGTTCCACAGATGCTCCTTCTCTCTCTGAGCAGATCCAAGGTCAGGTTATAGATAAAGGACCCACAGGACATTGTAGTGTCTTCACTCAGGGACGTTCAGATCCAACTCAGAGGCTCCAGACAGAGACACGACTCTTTGTGTGTCTCCCCAGACGTGAGGACACAATGTGATTCATGAACACACACTTTAGACTGAACTGTCCAACAGGATGCAAACACCTCCATGTAACAGAGGGAGGGACCTTGATGGGAGACGCAGGGTGAGGGAGATGTACTGGGAGGCTGTGGGAGACCTACTGGGAGGCTGTGGGAGACCTCTTCACACTCGGTGGAGACAGTTGCTCATGTTGCTCTGTTAGTGTTTGTGTGTTGTTTCACCTCCTGGTCTCCTTGATGCATCAAGTCTACATTCAAACCTTCAGCTGCTGCCTGACTTCTCCTTTCACCAGCTGCCAGGAAACTTCCAGGAAACTTCCAGGAAACTTCCAGGAAACTTCCAGGAAACTTCCAGGAAACTTCCAGGAAACTTCCAGACCAAGAGCCGCCGTACTCCAGAAAAACTAAAAAAGATAAATAACAGGAAACATTATGATCAACATAAAAACATTGAAACTTTGTTGTTAACGGACCTAATACAAAATAAAGTTCAGTGTAATAACAATGTTAAATACATTATAAACTCTTTCACTTTATTTTACTGTCGTTTAATTAGATTAAAATACAGTAAACAGAAGTTTTTCCTTTTTTCTGAACCTTAATGTTTCTTCATTTTTTTCTGTCTCAAGCACAGAACACAAACACAACGTATGGATTTTAGTTAAAGGGAAAAGTTCTGCTCAGCTCAACACACATTTAAATATCCTGAGGAGGTCAGGCCACGTTAATTCTACTTTACGAGATATTTTATATTTTATGTTTACTTATTTCACTGCTGAATGATTATTGATGAACACATTTCATAAAGACAGAATCACGACTCAGCTCAGTGAACGTTAATGACTCATCGTTACCTGAAAGTTCAGATGTAAATAAAGACTCAGTGAGATGAAACCACAGAATGTAAACTGGCTGTTTCCCTTTCTGCTTTAGACGTAACAACCTACGAATGAGTAACCGGACCTTTACAGTCTTTATCATAGTATTAGCCAGATGTTGATTTCCTCCACTGACGTCTGGAAGATCGAGTCTGAGTTCTGTCTTCTGCCCTCTACTGGAATCCTCCAGTAACGGATAAACCACCAGTTGGGAGCGATCAGTATAAAAATCTATATTTTATATAAAGATCAGAGAAAAGAGAAAAAGCTGAGACAGTGAATTAGAAGCAGAACACATCACCGTGGAAACACTGAGTCACGGTTGTCTCCGTCTCCTCAGGTCAGGAACGTATCGGCTTGGACTCCAAGTACGAGCAGGAAGGGAAGGTGCAGTTTGTGATCGATGCCGTGTACGCCGTGGCCCACGCCCTCCACAACATGCAGAGAGACCTGTGTCCAGAGAACTCTGGCATCTGTCTGGACATGGACCTGGCTGGAGGCAAGAAGCTGCTCAGGTACATCCGCAGCGTCAGCTTCAACGGTGAGTCCAACATGACGCCGGGTCATTCAACAACATACAACACGCCTGTTTGTGAAGGTCAGAGAATGTTCCAGAGGTCATGAGATCACATCAGTGTCACTTTCTGAAGGTTTTTAATGTTCCATCATGTTCTTCATCATGCTTCACGCATGTGGTCTCCACGTGTGAACTGTTGGGACACGGCTCTAAAAGACGGACTGTACATGACTGAACGGGATAAATGTCCATGTGTTAATGATCATTGATGATTAGTTCAGAACATGGAGGAGCCTCAGTCTGCAGCTGAGAACATAAAACACCAACTGAATATAGGTCAAACGAGTCTGTGAGGAACTAAAACACGTAGCTGCACATGTTCTTAACATGTTCTTAACATGTTCCTCACAGAAAAACATTGTTGGTGATCCATAAAAACAGAAACAATAAAAACCAAAGCAGCGTCAAGAGATAAAAAGTGAAGTCCCGGTAACGGTCGACATGAGCCGTGGCGCTGTGCCGTGGCGCTGTGCCGGTGTTTTCTTTCTTCTCTGCTTCTTGTCGATGAACTCGATGAACTCGATGAACTCGATGAACTCGATGAACTCGAGGATTCGTCCTCGGAGCCGCTGGCCAGAAGAGCTCTGATGTTTTCCATGTGTTATTCTTGAAGCTGCAAAACGCTGACGTCCTCTAAACGCTCATTAAAAGTTTCTTCTCTGCAGGTGAAGGTGAAACCTCTTCTTCGGCTTCTTGAATATAAAACACGCATCATGTTGAACACATGAATTATTGTGTTGATTTATATCATCATAATGAGACGTTAGCAGTTCTACCTTCATTATTTACAGACAGAAGCTTTTCTTTATTATCTGAAAACCTGAAATGTACTGAAACATTAAAAATGGTCCGTTGATCTGCTGACTCATCGTTTATTAACCTCTTAATAATTAAAAAAACAGGTTTAAAACCTGAATATTTGTTTCCTTTGAAACATAAAATCTTATTTCTGTGGTCAAAATGTTTTTCAGTCTGATTAAAAATCGATTTCCATAAAAATAAAACAGATTCCGGTTTCTTCCAGAGAGAGAAGATTTCTCTCTTCTGTTTTTTCTCCAGTTTCTCTATTGAAACAAACATCAGCCGCAGATCGACTGAGAAGCTGAATCCATTCGGTATGAAGAGGCTGCTGTTGCCTCTGGGCGCTGTTAACCGGGTATTGATCGCAGGCGGCGGTCTGCTCGTGGCGGGAATGAGAAACGACGCCGCTCGACTCCAGACGGAGAGAAGAGCGGCTGTCATCGGCTCGGAGCTCTTTAAAACCTGTGTGAGAGATTTACAGGACCTCAGTGTTTTTTAATGAAAATCTATTATTTTACCCAGAGTAAGTGTTTGTTCAGAAAGTCAGAGAGAGTCAACTACAACTCCCAGGATGCATTTCACCCACAGATTAAATAAGTAGCAGTGGCCCTGTGATGGACAGATACCCCCCCCCAGAGGATAAGTGCTATAGGTTATAGACTGATTGATAATCGATAGCATGACGTAACCGTTCAGTTCATTGTTGACATGATCGATGATCTGTGATGCGACCTCACATGTAAAGGACAATGCTGTGAGCTTTACAGGATAGTTTCACTCAGTGGTGCAGAGGTAACACCTTTTTATAAGGTACTAAAATATCTGGCGTAAGTACACCAGGCTTAAAATAAATATAAAATCTGAAATTGTAGCTTATATAGATTTCCCTTATGAATTACACTGTATACCATGAGCAAAGGTCAAGCTCATCCAAGATGTTGTACTGGAGAGAGAGGCACCACTGTGCCGTTTTCTAAGAGAAGTCTTTCTGCTGACACCAAAACACTGAGCTTCACATGAATCAGCTGTCATCGCGTAAAGTTCAAACCTTTTGTAAGTGACTTACAATAAGTGCATTCAACTATGAGGGTACAAACACAGACCAGCAAGAAGCATGTAAGTACATTAACTTAACACCAGAAAGAATAAACTGGTCCTCAGTCACGTACTCATCCCATATAAATGTAAAGTACAATTTAAAAACTGTTATAACGGCTGCTTCAAAAGTGAAAAGGTCATTTGTGAAGTTTTACTCACGTCACACTCAGCTTCATGCCACGTCACTCGCTAACGTCAACGCGGTAGAGGGCTGGTCCAATCACAGCCTCGCGAAGGAAGCGTCTCCCGCAGACATGAAACTAGCGGCTCGTGTTTTGCGTGGTTCGGCGAGTGACTCCCTGGAGGAGAGGAGCAGTGCGTTGGAAAGCAAAGCCGCGGGCCCAGTGTGGACGGGTCGAGGCGGAGAAGACGGGCGCACAATCCCAAACGTACGGTAAGAGCTACAGAGAGAAGCCATTGCTAACTGCTAAGCTAACTCTTAGCTCTGAATAGCGTGTTAACAACTGTGGGATTAGCGAGAAAGTTGCTAAAAGAAGAAGAGAGCATCGAGTGCATGTTTAAATGTGTACGAACTGCTTCAACTCAAGAGTTTGTTCTGCTTAAGCTTTTTCATAAACGTGACTTTTGGTCCTGTTGTATTTGACAGGAAACAGGAAGCTGCCCGTCTCTTCACACCTCGGAGCGAGGGTAACGAAGAGCCGCGCTGTGCTGTGTAAAATACATTCTCCAGGTTACTTCCTCTGATCTACTTCATCATTGTGTTTTCACAGCCTGAAGCGGGACAGATGACAGGGATCCATCCTGCCACAGCCTGAGCTCACCGACCTGTGTGCCACACTTCAAGTAAGACTGGAAGCTACACAACACAGACGCCTACACACCGGAGCAGAGTCGGACAGAGTCCCACAAACAACTCACGACCCAGAGACATGTCAAGCGTCACCGGATTAGTTTTTCACTGGCCAGTTGTGTTTGTACAATATTTGTGCTGTATGTAAATAAAGCTCTGACTCAACATTTACCTTGTTAATGTTTTTTTCCCTCTACAATATGTTCAATATATATCAAGCATCACATGAATGTATAGTCTTCAGTAACTGCAGTGCTTTTGGTAAAGGCTTACTAATAATTAATAATATATATTAATTAATAATAAATATATATTAATATAGAGATTATTAGTAATTCCTGCCGGTTTTGGTCATTTTGTGTCACAGGCGAACGCGGTTGGTCTAGTGGTCGGCGGTTCGATCCCAGTCTTCCCTCCATGCTGAAGGGAACCCCACAACCCCCCCCCCCCTCATAGAGAAAGTGTTGCTCTGTGTGAATGTAAAACTTGTTGAATTCTGTGTCGATGCAGAATGAATTTAGCATCCTCACTGTTTGTCGTCCACAGGAAGTGCTGGTACGTCAGTGACATTTAACCGTAACGGTGACGCTCCCGGACGCTACGACCTGTTCCAGTACCAGTGGAGCAACGTGACTGGGCCGGGCTACCGAGTCATCGGACAGTGGACGGAGACGCTGCAGATCAACGTGAGTCAAACCAACAGAAACTCTGTGTTGTTAAAACCTGATGAGGTCACGTCCAGCTTCATGAATCCCTCTGAACCACGGGTGGCACCGCGCTCTGACCTGCTGGGTGACGAGGGATTTCTAATGGTTTATAGTTTATTAAAGATCCGAGCCTCACGGAGCAGATGAAACCAACGTGTCTGAAACTCACGGGGGTCGTCAGGCTGCTCTCTGATTGGTCCACCACTTTCCTGCTCGCGGACGTTTGATTGAATCTGATTCTGTGATTTATTTTAATTGAACGAGTAAAAGTTGGATCGTAAACATGTTTTATATCATGAGAGATTTTTCTGTCTGAGTTGATGAGTTTTAAGTGTTGAAGTGTGAAGAGGTCAAAGGTCATAGACTGAGCTTCTCAACCTGTTGGTTAAAGAAGCAGCTTCATGTGTTGTTTCCTTTGATCTGTTAGTTTCACGTTGTGATTTAGGGACTAAAGAGTTTTGTCTGACCTGTTGCATCACGTCCTCATCTCTGGTCTGATTCTAGTTTGTTTAATTCTTCATATCAACAAAAAGAATCAACTTATTCTCTTGTCCTCTCTATGGAGGCCGCCATGTTTCTTGTAGTAGCCCAGACTAAACCACAGGTGGGGGGGTGTTCATCTGCAACATGACACTTCACCACTAGATGTCACTACATTCTACACACTGCAACTTTAACTATTATTATCATTATGCCTATTTTTTACTCTTGCTGCTGTAATATTGCCGATTTCCACATTGTGGGATTAATAAAGGATTATCTAATTTTATTTTATCTCATTTTATCTCGTCTCGTCTTATCTTATCTTGTCACTGAGGAGAACTGGAGGAGGGTTATGTTCTGTGGTTAAAACAACGTCTCCTCCTCCTCCTCCTCCTCCGCCCCCTCCTCCTCCTCCTCCTCCTCCTGCTCCTCCTCCTCCTCCCCCTCCTCCCTCCTCCTCCTCCTCCTCCTCCTGCTCCTCCTCCTCCTCCCACTCCTCGTCCTCCTCCTCCTCCTCCTCTCCTCCTCCTCCTCCTCTCCTCCTCCTCCTCCCTCCTCCTCCTCCTCCTCCTCCTCCTCTCCTCCTCCTCCTCCTCCTCCCTCCTCCTCCTCCTATCAGCCCCTCCAGACCTCCTTTCATTCACAGTCTCTGTGCTTCTGATTTATTCCAATCATCACTTGTAATTGTATTTTCCTCGTAGTAAACACGTGGTACATTACCTCTCCAGATTGAATCTGGACGCTAAGGGACCCCTGCTGGTTGAACCTGAAAGGACGTCTCCACACGTCTGTTGTTGTGATGACACCAGATACTTTAATAATGAGGGAAACTGAAGTCACATGATTCTCTGAACGTGCCGACCACAGATCACATGATCACAGTCACGTGAATCAATGTTCTTTCACTTGGTGGTGACATCACATGTTGTTCACCTGTGTAAAGTAAACGTGAAGTAAACGGCAGCAGGTGAGAAGTAAAGTGTGTTTTTCTTTCTGGAGGAATCAGACATTTAAATGATTGTTCAGTATTTCTAACATTTAATCAGATAAATCTGACTCCTTCACCTCGACTCAGATAATTAGAACATCAACAAGGAGCATTACTGTTCACACTGTCTAAATAAAAGCAGGGGAACTGATTGTGATCAGCTCCGGTTTGAAGTGAACTCTGATGAACTGTGTTACTGAAGAAAACCTCAGGGAGACGTTCTTCCTGCTCCTGACAGACATGATCTTCATATTTCCAGCTCGACCTCTTCGTCACTTGAACAAATATCATTTTGAGGTATTTGCTGAAACAACTGATTGACTGAGGGATGTAAATACGGAGAGAGACAGCTGGTGTCTGTCTTTAATCCAACATGTCGCTCTTTAAGTAAGTAAACAAACAGGTTTTCCCTGAACGTCACTCAGAGAAGAGAGGGATGACAGAACCGAACTGACGATGTGAGTCGGCTGCAGGTGAAAGAGAAACGTTGTGAAGAACGTCAGAGACGCACCACGGCTCAAAGACAAAGAGGAAAACTAAATAAAAACTATAATGATGCATCTGAACTAAACAATCTCCGTTTCATCAGCAGCTCAAGTGTGTGAGCGTTTCCATGAACAGGTCGTCATACATGAAGCTGGTTTCATGTGAATATCTCACTCCATCATCTCTAATGTTTTCATGATCCTCTGTCGTTATACACATGGAACAACATTTATAATAATAACATCCATGTCATTTATCGATGTCCTTAAAAGCGTTCATGTCTTTTTTAAAGATAATATCTCAGTGACCTTTCTGCAGGAACTGTCTCTTCATTCTGTCTCAAGGTTCAGTTTTTAGTGAGTGGTGAAAGTGTCCAGAGGAATGAGTTGGACAGGTGAAGGTGAGCCGGCGGCAGCGAAGGACAAGATGGTCTCTCTCTTAGCTGCACTCCCTTATTTGTAATGTCTCACAGATCTGCTCGTCTTTCATGTGCCGGAGACACCGGTGCTGCCGGGCCTCATTAGGAGTAATGAAATTTGACCTTGATCTGTGAGAGAGCGATCGCTCACAGCGGTTTGATGAGTCGGATGGAGAGATGAGCAGCGATGGGTCATGTGACGCCGACGGCTCGACACCAGCAGGTCCAGGATCAGCAGCAGGTCCAGGATCAGCAGGACAGTAAATGAAGAGTCTGAGTTCTACTGTGGCCTTAGCTTTATATATATTATATATTATATTTATTTATAAATGACTCTCGTCATAGAAACTGACTGACCCCAGGTTGACAGATGGTCAGAGGACATTTTAAATAATCATGAACCTGACATCAGTCAATCACATTTTATTAGTATAGTCTCATATTCACAAATCCCAGTTTGTCTCCTGGTCTCTAACGAGGTGAGACGTCCTCTGTTCTTCACCCTCAAGAGTGAAACTACTGAAACCTGTAACAGGTACAGAAGGTAGAAACCTCAGAGACACGTGAGGACCCGTCTCCAGGACGGACACAAGGGGACAGATGTCCCGTGGAACAGAGAACCTCAGGGACACGTGAGGACCCGTCTCCAGGACGGACACAAGGGGACAGATGTCCCGTGGAACAGAGAACCTCAGAGACACGTGAGGACCCGTCTCCAGGACACAAGGGGACAGATGTCCCGTGGAACAGAGAACATCAGAGACACGTGAGGACCCGTCTCCAGGACGGACACAAGGGGACAGATGTCCCGTGGAACAGAGAACCTCAGAGACACGTGAGGACCCGTCTCCAGGACACAAGGGGACAGATGTCCCGGGGAACAGAGAACATCAGAGACACGTGAGGACCCGTCTCCAGGACGGACACAAGGGGACAGATGTCCCGTGGAACAGAGAACCTCAGGGACACGTGAGGACCCGTCTCCAGGACGGACACAAGGGGACAGATGTCCCGTGGAACAGAGAACCTCAGGGACACGTGAGGACCCGTCTCCAGGACGGACACAAGGGGACAGATGTCCCGTGGAACAGAGAACCTCAGAGACACGTGAGGACCCGTCTCCAGGACGGACACAAGGGGACAGATGTCCCGTGGAACAGAGAACCTCAGGGACACGTGAGGACCCGTCTCCAGGACGGACACAAGGGGACAGATGTCCCGTGGAACAGAGAACCTCAGAGACACGTGAGGACCCGTCTCCAGGACACAAGGGGACAGATGTCCCGTGGAACAGAGAACATCAGAGACACGTGAGGACCCGTCTCCAGGACGGACACAAGGGGACAGATGTCCCGTGGAACAGAGAACCTCAGAGACACGTGAGGACCCGTCTCCAGGACACAAGGGGACAGATGTCCCGGGGAACAGAGAACATCAGAGACACGTGAGGACCCGTCTCCAGGACGGACACAAGGGGACAGATGTCCCGTGGAACAGAGAACCTCAGGGACACGTGAGGACCCGTCTCCAGGACGGACACAAGGGGACAGATGTCCCGTGGAACAGAGAACCTCAGGGACACGTGAGGACCCGTCTCCAGGACGGACACAAGGGGACAGATGTCCCGTGGAACAGAGAACCTCAGAGACACGTGAGGACCCGTCTCCAGGACGGACACAAGGGACAGATGTCCCGTGGAACAGAGAACATCAGAGACACGTGAGGACCCGTCTCCAGGACGGACACAAGGGGACAGATGTCCCGTGGAACAGAGAACCTCAGAGACACGTGAGGACCCGTCTCCAGGACACAAGGGGACAGATGTCCCAGGGAACAGAGAACATCAGAGACACGTGAGGACCCGTCTCCAGGACGGACACAAGGGGACAGATGTCCCGTGGAACAGAGAACCTCAGGGACACGTGAGGACCCGTCTCCAGGACGGACACAAGGGGACAGATGTCCCGTGGAACAGAGAACCTCAGGGACACGTGAGGACCCGTCTCCAGGACGGACACAAGGGGACAGATGTCCCGTGGAACAGAGAACCTCAGGGACACGTGAGGACCCGTCTCCAGGACGGACACAAGGGGACAGATGTCCCGTGGAACAGAGAACCTCAGGGACACGTGAGGACCCGTCTCCAGGACGGACACAAGGGACAGATGTCCCGTGGAACAGAGAACCTCAGAGACACGTGAGGACCCGTCTCCAGGACGGACACAAGGGACAGATGTCCCGTGGAACAGAGAACATCAGGGACACGTGAGGACCCGTCTCCAGGACGGACACAAGGGACAGATGTCCCGTGGAACAGAGAACCTCAGAGACACGTGAGGACCCGTCTCCAGGACGGACACAAGGGGACAGATGTCCCGTGGAACAGAGAACATCAGGGACACGTGAGGACCCGTCTCCAGGACGGACACAAGGGACAGATGTCCCGTGGAACAGAGAACCTCAGAGACACGTGAGGACCCGTCTCCAGGACGGACACAAGGGGACAGATGTCCCGTGGAACAGAAAACCTCAGAGACACGTGAGGACCCGTCTCCAGGACGGACACAAGGGACAGATGTCCCGTGGAACAGAGAACATCACAGAGACACGTGAGGACCCGTCTCCAGGACGGACACAGGGGACAGATGTCCCGTGGAACAGAGAACATCAGGGACACGTGAGGACCCGTCTCCAGGACGGACACAAGGGGACAGATGTCCCGTGGAACAGAGAACATCAGGGACACGTGAGGACCCGTCTCCAGGACGGACACAAGGGGACAGATGTCCCGTGGAACAGAGAACCTCAGGGACACGTGTGGACCCGTCTCCAGGACGGACACAAGGGGACAGATGTCCCGTGGAACAGAGAACATCAGAGACACGTGAGGACCCGTCTCCAGGACGGACACAAGGGGACAGATGTCCCGTGGAACAGAGAACCTCAGAGACACGTGAGGACCCGTCTCCAGGACGGACACAAGGGAACAGATGTCCCGTGGAACAGAGAACCTCAGAGACACGTGAGGACCCGTCTCCAGGACGGACACAAGGGGACAGATGTCCCGTGGAACAGAGAACCTCAGAGACACGTGAGGACCCGTCTCCAGGACGGACACAAGGGGACAGATGTCCCGTGGAACAGAGAACCTCAGAGACACGTGAGGACCCGTCTCCAGGACGGACACAAGGGGACAGATGTCCCGAGGAACAGAGAACATCAGAGACACGTGAGGACCCGTCTCCAGGACGGACACAAGGGGACAGATGTCCCGTGGAACAGAGAACATCAGAGACACGTGAGGACCCTCTCCAGGACGGACACAAGGGGACAGATGTCCCGTGGACAAGAACCTCAGAGACACGTGAGGACCCGTCTCCAGGACGGACACAAGGGGACAGATGTCCCGTGGAACAGAGAACCTCAGGGACACGTGAGGACCCGTCTCCAGGACGGACACAAGGGGACAGATGTCCCGTGGAACAGAGAACATCAGAGAGATCAGAGTATTTACAGCTTTGATAGAATAAACACTTTGAAGCTGAAGGTCAATGAACTGATGGGTTATTGTCAGTAATGGTCGAGGATCTGAGGAGAAATATTATATATCAAGCAGACTTGTTGTGATCATAGTCCACGATCAGGATCCACCACGATCAGGATCCAGCACGATCAGGATCCACCACGATCAGGATCCACCATCAAGATCAGGATCCACCACGATCAGGATCCACCATCAAGATCAGGATCCACCACGATCAGGATCCACCATCAAGATCAGGATCCACCACGATCAGGATCCACCATCAAGATCAGGATCCACCATCAAGATCAGGATCCACCATCAAGACCGGATGCCACTATAGTCCACGATCAGGATCCACTGCCGCCATGAGGATCCATCGTCAGCTGCCAACACGATACAGAATCCACCAGTGACATGACGTCATGAAACAAACATCAGCTGCAGAGTGCAACTCTCTGCCACCAGGGGGCATCTCAGTTAGGACCAAACGCAGAGTCTCAACTAACTCATCCTCATCAGTTAGTGGTGGAGCAGCAGTGAGGGATGATGGGAGTTGTAGTCTTCATCATGAGTTAGTGGTGGAGCAGCAGTGAGGGATGATGGGAGTTGTAGTCTTCATCATGAGTTAGTGGTGGAGCAGCAGTGAAGGATGATGGGAGTTGTAGTCTTCATCATGAGTTAGTGGTGGAGCAGCAGTGAGGGATGATGGGAGTTGTAGTCTTCATCATGAGTTAGTGGTGGAGCAGCAGTGAGGGATGATGGGAGTTGTAGTCTTCATCATGAGTTAGTGGTGGAGCAGCAGTGAGGGATGATGGGAGTTGTAGTCTTCATCATGAGTTAGTGGTGGAGCAGCAGTGAGGGATGATGGGAGTTGTAGTCTTCATCATGAGTTAGTGGTGGAGCAGCAGTGAAGGATGATGGGAGTTGTAGTCTTCATCATGAGTTAGTGGTGGAGCAGCAGTGAGGGATGATGGGAGTTGTAGTCTTCATCATCAGTTAGTGGTGGAGCAGCAGTGAAGGATGATGGGAGTTGTAGTCTTCATCATGAGTTAGTGGTGGAGCAGCAGTGAAGGATGATGGGAGTTGTAGTCTTCATCATGAGTTAGTGGTGGAGCAGCAGTGAGGGATGATGGGAGTTGTAGTCTTCATCATGAGTTAGTGGTGGAGCAGCAGTGAGGGATGATGGGAGTTGTAGTCTTCATCATGAGTTAGTGGTGGAGCAGCAGTGAGGGATGATGGGAGTTGTAGTCTTCATCATGAGTTAGTGGTGGAGCAGCAGTGAGGATGATGGGAGTTGTAGTCTTCATCATGAGTTAGTGGTGGAGCAGCAGTGAAGGATGATGGGAGTTGTAGTCTTCATCATGAGTTAGTGGTGGAGCAGCAGTGAAGGATGATGGGAGTTGTAGTCTTCATCATGAGTTAGTGGTGGAGCAGCAGTGAGGGATGATGGGAGTTGTAGTCTTCATCATCAGTTAGTGGTGGAGCAGCAGTGAAGGATGATGGGAGTTGTAGTCTTCATCATGAGTTAGTGGTGGAGCAGCAGTGAAGGATGATGGGAGTTGTAGTCTTCATCATGAGTTAGTGGTGGAGCAGCAGTGAAGGATGATGGGAGTTGTAGTCTTCATCATGAGTTAGTGGTGGAGCAGCAGTGAAGGATGATGGGAGTTGTAGTCTTCATCATCAGTTAGTGGTGGAGCAGCAGTGAGGGATGATGGGAGTTGTAGTCTTCATCATCAGTTAGTGGTGGAGCAGCAGTGAGGGATGATGGGAGTTGTAGTCTTCATCATCAGTTAGTGGTGGAGCAGCAGTGAAGGATGATGGGAGTTGTAGTCTTCATCATGAGTTAGTGGTGGAGCAGCAGTGAAGGATGATGGGAGTTGTAGTCTTCATCATGAGTTAGTGGTGGAGCAGCAGTGAAGGATGATGGGAGTTGTAGTCTTCATCATCAGTTAGTGGTGGAGCAGCAGTGAGGGATGATGGGAGTTGTAGTCTTCATCATCAGTTAGTGGTGGAGCAGCAGTGAGGGATGATGGGAGTTGTAGTCTTCATCATCAGTTAGTGGTGGAGCAGCAGTGAGGGATTGTAGTCTTCATCATCAGTTAGTGGTGGAGCAGCAGTGAAGGATGATGGGAGTTGTAGTCTTCATCATGAGTTAGTGGTGGAGCAGCAGTGAGGGATGATGGGAGTTGTAGTCTTCATCATCAGTTAGTGGTGGAGCAGCAGTAAAGGATGATGGGAGTTGTAGTCTTCATCATGAGTTAGTGGTGGAGCAGCAGTGAAGGATGATGGGAGTTGTAGTCTTCATCATCAGTTAGTGGTGGAGCAGCAGTGAGGGATGATGGGAGTTGTAGTCTTCATCATGAGTTAGTGGTGGAGCAGCAGTGAAGGATGATGGGAGTTGTAGTCTTCATCATCAGTTAGTGGTGGAGCAGCAGTGAAGGATGATGGGAGTTGTAGTCTTCATCATGAGTTAGTGGTGGAGCAGCAGTGAAGGATGATGGGCGTTGTAGTCTTCATCATGAGTTAGTGGTGGAGCAGCAGTGAGGGATGATGGGAGTTGTAGTCTTCATCATGAGTTAGTGGTGGAGCAGCAGTGAGGGATGATGGGAGTTGTAGTCTTCATCATGAGTTAGTGGTGGAGCAGCAGTGAGGGATGATGGGAGTTGTAGTCTTCATCATCAGTTAGTGGTGGAGCAGCAGTGAGGGATGATGGGAGTTGTAGTCTTCATCATGAGTTAGTGGTGGAGCAGCAGTGAGGGATGATGGGAGTTGTAGTCTTCATCATGAGTTAGTGGTGGAGCAGCAGTGAAGGGATGATGGGAGTTGTAGTCTTCATCATGAGTTAGTGGTGGAGCAGCAGTGAAGGATGATGGGAGTTGTAGTCTTCATCATGAGTTAGTTGTGATGGAGCAGCAGTGAGGGATGATGGGAGTTGTAGTCTTCATCATGAGTTAGTGGTGGAGCAGCAGTGAGGGATGATGGGAGTTGTAGTCTTCATCATGAGTTAGTGGTGGAGCAGCAGTGAAGGATGATGGGAGTTGTAGTCTTCATCATGAGTTAGTGGTGGAGCAGCAGTGAAGGATGATGGGAGTTGTAGTCTTCATCATGAGTTAGTGGTGGAGCAGCAGTGAAGGATGATGGGAGTTGGGTTAGACAGGGTGGAAACGTCCTGATCCAGCTGCTGCCTCCATGATGTGATGGATTGAGGTTGTGAAGCACAGAGAAGACTGAACTGGATCTGACGGTGAGGCTGCTCGTCTGAGGTGTGATGTTCAGGAGCTCTTCTTCTCGGTCAGTTCACAAAGCGTCTAAACGCAGATTCTTTCCTCTCAGACGAACAGAGAAGGAACCATTTGCTTCAGAGACACATGGAGGATAGTTAGTCTTTCTGCAGCTCAGAGTCTCACTGGGTCTCTTACAGCAGTTTGCTCTGTTGTGGCTTTGGACTGAGAAGGAATATAATTATTCAAATTTCTTTTTTTTCACCCACAACTGTAACTTTTCTTTGAAGGCGGATCAGACGTGTCTTTTATTCAGATTTAGTCAACACTGAAATGAGAGAACAAAGAAAGTCGATTCCTCACCTGTGGTGGGAAAACCCTCTGCGCTGCCTCACAGGCAACGTACACAACCTTTTCATTATTTGCTTTTGAACAATCCTGAGTCACAGCAGGTCACGCACGACCTCAACGTTTAGACTTAAAATAAAGTTGAAATCCAAAGAGCTGCTGTGAAGTATCGCTGATAAAACACAACTGAGAACACTTTGCTCTCAGCTTTTAATCAATTTGAATCCTCTGTTCACAAAGACAAGTGTGTGTGTGTGTGTCTGTGTGTGTGTGCGTGTGTGTGTTTGTCTGTGTGTCTGTGTGTGTGTGTGTGTGTGTGTGTGTGTGTGTGTCTGTGTGTGTGTGTGTGTGTGCGTGTGTGTGTGTTGTCTGTGGTGTGTGTGTGTGTGTGTGTGTGTGTGTGTGTGTGTGTCTGTGTGTGTGTGTGTGTTGTGTCTGTGTGTGTGTGTGTGTGTGTGTGTGTGTGTGTGTGATCTGTGTGTGTGTGTGTGTGTGTCTGTGTCTGTGTCTGTGTTTTATCTCTTCCTTTAAGAAAGATCAGAGGTGTAGGAAGTTTTAAATTCTCTGTGTATTAAAACTTTCTTCTTGGAGCTGGGTTGTTGAATTGAACAGGCTTTAATATAAATGATATATAAATACTGCATGAAGCCAACAGTGAGTTTTATCAGAGAGAGATATCACACTGTCTCTTCGGCTGAGCCCAGACACCCGACTTCTACCCAGAGCTCGTGAGCACAGGGTCAGAGCAGGGTCAGCTCTGGAACAACGCCCACTCCGAACCTCCTGCATCTCACGCTCCATCTTAAAGTGAAACTCCTTCGTGCTTGGGGAGTTTCTTCCCCAAGCACGAAGGATCAATCCACAGTTTGCTGACTCTCAAACTGCCCCAGCGCTCGGAGGTCACGGCCGGATGAAGCCAACAGCACAACATCAGCAGAAAACCAGGCTGAACGCTCGGCCTGCTGGTGCTGATGAGCAGGGCCACACTTTAACTCCCCCTGCTCCCAACGACACAAAGATAAAACCATAGATCAATTACACATCACAGTAAACCCAATGTAAAGTCAGACAATATGAAATGATTCACCTTGAAACTGAGCCTATCTGCTACTAAACCGATCACTACTGCTCAGACTCCAGATAACATGTTCGGCCCAAGATGGCAGAGTTCTCATCCAAGATATTTCAGCTTCATTTCTGGAGAAAGTCGTTTTTTAATAATCTTTATTTTAGCTTTATTTGCAGTCTATGAAAAATACACATTTACAGGTGGAATAAATTCTCCAATAAAGAATGAAGAGAAGACAAATGTTCTTCACTGTGACTTTTCAGAATGTCACTTTATTTCATAGTCTAAGAGTTTTAGCATTTGTTTCCTGTGTTTTGATCACATGTCATCAGGTGGTGAAGGCAGGTGATGCTGTTGCCATGGTGACGCTGTTGGTTCAGGGCTGTGTTTCTCATTTGGTTCTCGTCGTTGAGCCGTTTGTTAATCTGCC
Source organism: Reinhardtius hippoglossoides (assembly GCA_006182925.3). NCBI lineage: Eukaryota > Metazoa > Chordata > Actinopteri > Pleuronectiformes > Pleuronectidae > Reinhardtius > Reinhardtius hippoglossoides. The sequence continues at coordinate 206,448 of VCHM03000025.1, forward strand.
GACTTTCACTGCTTATTTCCTTTCCCCCTTAATGAATCAATTTAACCATGATCCCAGTCACTGAGTTAATGACTGAGACGACTCCACTGAGACAAGCTTGTACGATTAACAGAGTCGCTTAGTGACTCTGATGAACACGCTTTGATTTACATGTTACACAGAAAACATGTCTGTGCTCAGCTGACATGCTGAAGTGGTGATGGTTAAATGATGACATGGCCCTTAGCACAGTGAGCTAACATGGCCCCTAGCACAGTGAGCTAACATGGTGAGCTAACATGGCCCCTAGCACAGTGAGCTAACACGGTGAGCTAACATGGCCCCTAGCACAGTGAGCTAACATGGCCCCTAGCACAGTGAGCTAACAGGGTGAGCTAACATGGCCCCTAGCACAGTGAGCTAACATGGCCCCTAGCACAGTGAGCTAACATGGCCCCTAGCACAGTGAGCTAACATGGCCCCTAGCACAGTGAGCTAACACGGCCCCTAGCACAGTGAGCTAACACGGCCCCTAGCACAGTGAGCTAACATGGCCCCTAGCACAGTGAGCTAACATGGTGAGCTAACATGGCCCCTAGCACAGTGAGCTAACATGGCCCCTAGCACAGTGAGCTAACATGGCCCCTAGCACAGTGAGCTAACACGGCCCCTAGCACAGTGAGCTAACATGGCCCCTAGCACAGTGAGCTAACATGGTAGCACATGGCTAACAGTGAGCTAACATGGCCCCTAGCACAGTGAGCTAACATGGCCCCTAGCACAGTGAGCTAACCCTGGCCCCTAGCACAGTGAGCTAACATGGCCCTAGCACAGTGAGCTAACATGGTGAGCTAACATGGCCCCTAGCACAGTGAGCTAACATGGTCCCTAGCACAGTGAGCTAACATGGCCCCTAGCACAGTGAGCTAACATGGCCCCTAGCACAGTGAGCTAACATGGCCCCTAGCACAGTGAGCTAACACGGTGAGCTAACATGGTCCCTAGCACAGTGAGCTAACATGGTCCCTAGCACAGTGAGCTAACATGGCCCCTAGCACAGTGAGCTAACATGGCCCCTAGCACAGTGAGCTAACACGGTCCCTAGCACAGTGAGCTAACATGGTCCCTAGCACAGTGAGCTAACATGGTCCCTAGCACAGTGAGCTAACATGGTCCCTAGCACAGTGAGCTAACATGGCCCCTAGCACAGTGAGCTAACACGGTCCCTAGCACAGTGATGATGTCACTTCCTGGTGAAGAGGAAGAATGAAGATGGAGGACAAAAACAGATAAGAACAAATGAAGGATGAAGATGTTTTTTAGCTGTAAAATAATGAAGGAGCAGCTTCAGATGGAGGAGGAGGAGCTAATGGACACAGAGAAAACGCCCACACACCAAACTATCAATTAGATGAAACCTATTCCCACACAGGACCACAAGTGTCAGGACAGTGGAAACACAAAAGATCTGAAAGAGACACAACAAGAGAAGTGTGTGTTTCTGCAGAGGCAGACGACAGATCCTGTTTTCATCCAGGACATTTAAAGAGTCCACCTGAGCCACATCCCAGTGTGGACGCTCTGTCCACAGTCTGGCAGCGGAGGAGGAGCCGAGGTCTGAGAAGCTCCTCCTCTCTCTGCTCTTTGTCTTCTTGACCCACTCATCCTCTCTGCGATGACGGACAGAAACAACGTCAAACACAACTCAAACACAGAAACATTCCATGTTATTTATATCATTATTTTAAAATCTGTGGACAGAAGAGAAGAACCAACTGTAACAGCAGGCGACGTCGGCTCCGCCTCCATGTTTGTTTTTATTCAGAAGTCACATTCGGTCACGTGAGTTTCTGTGAGTTCCTACGAGACGTCACCTCAGAAATCGTTAGTGTCGACGTTAACTTTGTGTTTCTGCCTCGACCGGATCCACTCGTTAGTTACTGTCAACAGCACCAGCTCGTCCTCTGTCCTCTGTCCTCTGTCCTCTGTCCTCTGTCCTCTGTCCTGCATCCTCTGTCCTCTGTCCTCTGTCCTCTGTCCTCTGTCCTCTGTCGTCTGTCCTGCATCCTCTGTCCTCTGTCCTCTGTCCTCTGTCCTCTGTCCTCTGTCCTCTGTCCTGCATCCTTTGTCCTTTTTAATCTCCAGGGTGAAATATGCTTCACTGATATTTAATCACTTTGTGTAATTATACAAAAACTCATTTAAACCTTAGGAGGAGGAGCAGGTCGGCGCCTGCTCCTCCTCCCGCCTGCCACACCGAAGTGAAGGAGGCCGCCAGCGCTTTTCATGTTTCTTAAATATTTTGCGTGACGTCCGTCCTCGTCCAGAACCCGGAGCTGCAGCTGAGGAGAATTTAAGAGGAACCTGTTTTCTGATCTGTCCTCGAACACCTCAGTGAATTATTGAAGACGCTCCTGAACGTTTCGTTTCCATCTGAATGATTAGGGCCGTTCCACTTGATGCAGCTGTGTGCAGCATTGACTTAAAGTGATGCATGCTGGTCCTAACACAATGCATGCTGGTTAGAATTGTCTGCGTTTAGCTGGGCTCAGTGTGAAGTGGACAGACAGAGCGAGTGATGATGGATGCGTGGGAGCAGAGGCTGATGAAAGGACGAAAGAGTGGGCGGAGGAAACACTTCTCCTCTTCTTCAGAGTTGGCGTCCGGCCTGTAGGAGGAAGATCAGTCGACTGTGCAGAGTTGGTGTTTTTGTTGAGGCTCTGAATCCTGGAGCCTTCGGCTGAGTCAGGCCGTTCGCTGTGTGCAGCCTTTTATCCTCAGAGATCGCAGCTTATCTACTGGGCTTGGTGGTGGCCTGCGTGGAGCCGGGGGGGGGGGGTGATAACATCCTGATCAATCAGCCTCAAGCACCTGCAGCCACACACTGATGCAGGTCTTTGTAGAAACTGTGTTTCAGGACGTCCTCTGGGTCACAGCATCAACACACAACAACAGGCTGCTCTGCCGGCTCTGAGCTTCAGGACGAGGAGCTGTTGGCTGACACACTTTACTAATTCACACTAATTCACACTAATCACACTAATCGTGACTAAACTGTAGAACAGCTGCACTGTTCCAGATGTTTCCACATGTTCTCACCCAGAATCACTGAAGTCTAATCTGTCTGGTTTAAAACGGAATATTTAAAATAAGTTTCATATAAAATCTTATTTTCTGAGCTGCAGTGTTATATAAAATCTGTATATATAATTTACTTTGAACCAACTACACACGACATGACCTTGATCGCCTCCTGGCGGCTATATGTATGTACTGTATGTATATATTCGTATGTTGCATCAGGTGTAAATGGGTTAATGAAGCTTTCACCGTCTCCATGTTTTCTCTGCTGTTTCAGGTTTACATGTTTACATGTTTACATGTTTACATGTGATCTTTGTAACTGTGTAACTTCCCAGTTTGATGTTGATGTCGTAATAATGAGCCGTGGTTTGTGTCCATGTTGTCTCAGCAGATCGAGGACATGCAGTGGCCTCTGGGGGAGCGGGACATTCCCAGCTCCGTCTGCAGCCTGCCCTGTAAATCCGGCGAGAGGAAGAAGGTGGTGAAGGGCATGGCGTGCTGCTGGCACTGCGAGCCCTGCGACGGTTACCAGTACCAGTACAACGAGTTCACCTGTAAACTCTGCTCCTACAACATGAGGCCCAACGCCAACCGCACGTCCTGCCAGCCCATCCCCATCACCAAGCTGGACTGGCACTCGCCCTGGGCGGTGATTCCAGTTTTCCTGGCGATGCTCGGCATCATTGCTACAATATTCGTCATGGCTACGTTCATACGGCACAATGACACGCCGATAGTCCGCGCATCCGGCCGGGAGCTGAGTTACGTTCTCCTCACCGGGATATTTCTGTGTTACATCATCACGTTCCTCATGATCGCCAAGCCAGATGTCGGCGTGTGCTCGTTCAGAAGGATCTTTCTGGGTCTGGGGATGTGCATCAGCTACGCCGCCCTCCTCACCAAAACCAACCGCATCTACCGAATCTTCGAACAGGGGAAGAAGTCGGTGACGGCGCCCAGGCTGATCAGCCCCACCTCACAGCTGGCGATCACCTCCAGTCTCATCTCCGTGCAGCTGCTGGGCGTGTTGATCTGGTTCGGGGTGGATCCACCCAACATCATCATAGACTACGAAGAGCAGAAGACCATCAACCCGGATCTGGCCCGAGGCGTGTTGAAGTGTGACATCACAGATCTGCAGATCATCTGCTCGTTGGGTTACAGTATCTTACTGATGGTGACGTGTACTGTTTACGCCATAAAGACCCGCGGCGTCCCCGAGAATTTTAACGAGGCCAAGCCCATCGGGTTCACTATGTACACCACCTGCATCGTCTGGTTGGCTTTTATACCCATCTTCTTTGGCACAGCCCAGTCTGCAGAGAAGGTAAGGACGAGGGATGGATGATGTAACTCAGACAGGAAGCTTCAAGTTTCTATATTTAGAATCTTTAGCTTTTACTCATAAAAGAGTTTTGACTCTGTTTCTGTCCTTTTATCGTTTGTACTGGTTTATTGAATCAGAACCTTTTAGCTCAGGTTCTACAGGAAATGACATCACAGGAAGTAAAAATACCAACATAGACGAAGGTTTATCTTCCTTCTCATCTTTATTATCTTTAAAGCTCATAGAATAAATGAATGCAGAGTAGAAGATAAATAAAAGTAAAGTGCAGTAAAAGTGAAATGTTTTTAATAATGTTTAATTAATAATTTAATTAAGATTGATTTTCATCGCAGATTAAATTCAGAGCTTTCAGCCCATTTCTCTCTCTGTGTTTCAATCTGAATAATTATGATATGGACCCACACATGAACATGAGTCATGTTCCTACATGGAACTCCGTGAACACAGGTTCTTCATGTGGTCCCACAGTCGAGTTCCTCCTCCTGAGCTCCTGTATGAAGTCTAGATCCAGGAGCAGCAGAGGATCCTCACTGATTCACTGGGGGGGGGAGCAGGTTGTGTGGTGTGTGTGTGTGTGTGTGTGTGTGTGTGTGTGTGTGTGTGTTTCTTCAACATTAAACAGCATGAGGATGATTACTCACATTAATTATTAATACTTTATAATATTAATTCACCTCTTAACGTCCATGTTTACCTCCTCCTCCTTCTTCTATCTCTTCCTCTCTGCCTTTGCTGGTGCGTCACTGCCCCCTGCAGGTCGGTGGAATAGTGTCTGAGGCGATCAACTGAATATAAATAGAAATTAAAGAATTAAATCCAGATGTTTGTTGGATGTTGCTGTCGGACATTTTCTCTTTGTCCTCTCTCTCTTTTCTCCATCACACATGAGAGGACACTGTCGCTCGACCACATCTGGTTGTTTCCACCCGAGCAGAAACATTTTCTCCTTCTGAGCAGATATTTGATTTTCTCTTTAACTTCACTTCAGATACTTTAATAAAAACACTAATGCTGGGAAAATACTCTGTTGTCAGCTGTGGCTCAGGAGTGAGAGCGGATAGAACGTCGCTGGTTCGATCCCCTGGTCACATTCTGAAGTGTCATTGGCAAGACACTGTTTGTCCTGTGAAGCAGCAGCAGGTTGTTTCTGGACATGTTGTGTAGTTGGTGTTTGTGAAGCAGCAGCAGCAGCTTGTTTCTGGACATGTTGTGTAGTTGGTGTTTGTGAAGCAGCAGCAGCAGGTTGTTTCTGGACATGTTGTGTAGTTGGTGTTTGTGAAGCAGCAGCAGCAGCTTGTTTCTGGACATGTTGTGTAGTTGGTGTTTGTGAAGCAGCAGCAGCAGCTTGTTTCTGGACATGTTGTGTAGTTGGTGTTTGTGAAGCAGCAGCAGCAGGTTGTTTCTGGACATGTTGTGTAGTTGGTGTTTGTGAAGCAGCAGCAGCAGCTTGTTTCTGGACATGTTGTGTAGTTGGTGTTTGTGAAGCAGCAGCAGCAGGTTGTTTCTGGACATGTTGTGTAGTTGGTGTTTGTGAAGCAGCAGCAGCAGGTTGTTTCTGGACATGTTGTGTAGTTGGGTGTTTGTGAAGCAGCAGCAGCAGGTTGTTTCTGGACATGTGTGTAGTTGGTGTTTGTGAAGCAGCAGCAGCAGGTTGTTTCTGGACATGTTGTGTAGTTGGTGTTTGTGGAGCAGCAGCAGCAGGTTGTTTCTGGACATGTTGTGTAGTTGGTGTTTGTGAAGCAGCAGCAGCAGGTTGTTTCTGGACATGTTGTGTAGTTGGTGTTTGTGAAGCAGCAGCAGCAGGTTGTTTCTGGACATGTTGTGTAGTTGGTGTTGTGAAGCAGCAGCAGGTTGTTTCTGGACATGTTGTGTAGTTGGTGTTTGTGAAGCAGCAGCAGCAGGTTGTTTCTGGACATGTTGTGTAGTTGGTGTTTGTGAAGCAGCAGCAGCAGGTTGTTTCTGGACATGTTGTGTAGTTGGTGTTTGTGGAGCAGCAGCAGCTTGTTTCTGGACATGTTGTGTAGTTGGTGTTTGTGAAGCAGCAGCTTGTTTCTGGACATGTTGTGTAGTTGGTGTTTGTGAAGCAGCAGCAGCAGGTTGTTTCTGGACATGTTGTGTAGCTGGTGTTTGTGCAGCAGCAGCAGCAGGTTGTTTCTGGACATGTTGTGTAGCTGGTGTTTGTGCAGCAGCAGCAGCAGGTTGTTTCTGGACATGTTGTGTAGTTGGTGTTTGTGAAGCAGCAGCAGCAGGTTGTTTCTGGACATGTTGTGTAGTTGGTGTTTGTGAAGCAGCAGCAGCAGGTTGTTTCTGGACATGTTGTGTAGTTGGTGTTTGTGAAGCAGCAGCAGCAGGTTGTTTCTGGACATGTTGTGTAGTTGGTGTTTGTGGAGCAGCAGCAGCAGCTTGTTTCTGGACATGTTGTGTAGTTGGTGTTTGTGAAGCAGCAGCAGCAGGTTGTTTCTGGACATGTTGTGTAGTTAGTGTTTGTGAAGCAACAGCAGCAGGTTGTTTCTGGACATGTTGTGTAGTTGGTGTTTGTGAAGCAGCAGCAGCAGCAGGTTGTTTCTGGACATGTTGTGTAGTTGGTGTTTGTGAAGCAGCAGCAGCAGGTTGTTTCTGGACATGTTGTGTAGTTGGTGTTTGTGAAGCAACAGCAGCAGGTTGTTTCTGGACATGTTGTGTAGTTGGTGTTTGTGAAGCAGCAGCAGCAGCTTGTTTCTGGACATGTTGTGTAGTTGGTGTTTGTGCAGCAGCAGGTTGTTTCTGGACATGTTGTGTAGTTGGTGTTTGTGAAGCAGCAGCAGCAGGTTGTTTCTGGACATGTTGTGTAGTTGGTGTTTGTGAAGCAGCAGCAGCAGGTTGTTTCAGGACATGTTGTGTAGTTGGTGTTTGTGAAGCAGCAGCAGCAGGTTGTTTCTGGACATGTTGTGTAGTTGGTGTTTGTGGAGCAGCAGCAGCAGGTTGTTTCTGGACATGTTGTGTAGTTGGTGTTTGTGGAGCAGCAGCAGCAGGTTGTTTCAGGACATGTTGTGTAGTTGGTGTTTGTGAAGCAGCAGCAGCAGGTTGTTTCTGGACATGTTGTGTAGTTGGTGTTTGTGGAGCAGCAGCAGCAGGTTGTTTCTGGACATGTTGTGTAGTTGGTGTTTGTGGAGCAGCAGCAGCTTGTTTCTGGACATGTTGTGTAGTTGGTGTTTGTGAAGCAGCAGCTTGTTTCTGGACATGTTGTGTAGTTGGTGTTTGTGGAGCAGCAGCAGCAGGTTGTTTCTGGACATGTTGTGTAGTTGGTGTTTGTGGAGCAGCAGCAGCAGGTTGTTTCTGGACATGTTGTGTAGTTGGTGTTTGTGAAGCAGCAGCAGGTTGTCGGGTCCGACTCCTTCAAACAGGAACATGTGGGAACAACCAGGCGAGGGGCGGAGCCTGTAGAGCAGCAGGGGCGGAGCCTGTAGAGCAGCAGGGCGGAGCCTGTAGAGCAGCAGGGGCGGAGCCTGTAGAGCAGCAGGGCGGAGCCTGTGGAGCAGCAGGGGCGGAGCCTGTAGAGCAGCAGGGCGGAGCCTGTAGAGCAGCAGGGGGCCGGACATGACGTATAAACTCTGCTGTGGAAAGATCAGTGTTGTTGTTTACAGCTCGTCCACACCGGCCCTTATGATAATAACCATTATAGTGTATACGAGTAAAGTGTTTTTAGATGCAGAAGATTTACCATTTAATAATAATATAATAATTTCATTTATAAAGTTCTTTTCAAGTAACAAACACAAAGAATTTTACAAAGTGAGAAGCTGTCAAAGGTAAATCTGGAAACTATTTGTCCCCCAAATAAATATTGATTTCACAGGATGAAGCTACTTAAAGGATCAAAGTATTAAAGTAGGTGAGGTTCTCCTCCGCCAACACTCCCAGTACAGTTTCAGAAACTCATCAGAGGAGTTCAAAGGATCCTGTGGGTCTCTGAAGACCCTGGTCCTGAGGACCTGGGTCTTCAGAGACCCTGGTCCTGGTCCTGAGGATACATTCCTCTTCCCTCCCTCTCCTCCCTCTTTCCTCCCCCCTGTATAAGTGTTGACCAATTGCCAGTGACACTCTTGTCCTCTTCACGCTGCAGCTCTACATCCAGACGACCACGTTGACCATCTCCATGAACCTCAGTGCGTCCGTGGCCCTCGGGATGCTCTACATGCCAAAAGTCTACGTGATCATCTTCCACCCAGAGCTCAACGTGCAGAAGAGGAAACGCTCGTTTAAAGCCGTTGCCACGGTCGCCACCATGTCGTCCCGACTCTCCCACAAGGCCAGCGACCGGCCCAACGGCGAGGCCAAGACGGAGCTGTGTGAAAACGTGGACGCCAACAGTAAGTAGAGATCATAACGACACCACGTGAGGAAGCTTGTGATGATTTAACTCATATTTTTATTCTTTCATAATTTCACCTGCTGGAACAGAAATCAACACTGAAAACGTGTAAACTTTAACATGTCACATATTTAATCTTTCACCAGCAACAGAGACGCACTGCATCTAATCAGCTGTTACATTATTGATAATAATAATATATAATAATAAGTTTATCATTTTAATAGATAAGATCTTTCCTATGGAGACAATTGTTTCCATGGAAACCACATTCTGACTTTAACCAGATCAAGACATTAATCTGAACATGACATGTTTACGTTTCCTTATTACGGCTACGTTAGCTCCAGGCTAATAAAGCGTCACTTTTCACACTGCAGCTAGTGGGCTGAGCTGTTAGCACGATGCTAAGTGCAAAACAGAACCCTGGTGGAGCTTCAGGGGAAACAGCGCCGCAGCAGAATCCAACACAGCTGAAGTAACTAGTGACGTAATAAAACATAAGCTGCCTCCATCCTGCTGCTGTGACGTCATCAAGTGACCACAAGCCCCCCCTTTCACGTTCAACTGGGAATGACGTCATCTACACAAAGTGTTTAGACGAGAGGTCTCTGGCGTCCTGCTGAGCGTGAGCGTGGGGCTTGATGACATCACGGGAGCCGGTTGTGTTCTACTGGAGAACCCGTCTCCAGTAGCTTCAGCTGCGATGGATTTCCAGCGCTCCGATGACACCACTTGGGGTGAACTATCCCTTTAATCTGAACTCTTCCTGGTGGGTTTCCATGACAACCAGCCTGCTCTTCAATGACCTGAGTTTATATAAGAAAGGAAACTGATTCGATGTGAAAGAACAAACAAGACGTGCACGTGTTTATTTGATCGGTTCGGCCGTGGCTGATTCACTAAATCATGTTTTTCTCCGACAGGCTAATCTCATATTAATCTGAGGTAAGAAACATTAATCTTCTTCTGCTTCGTCGTCCTGAGTCCGACCTTCATGGGGGGGGGGCTGCTCTTTATCACCATCTTTCAATTGGCTCATAACTTTTACATGAGCAGGAGAGGGAGGTCAGGGTTGGTCAGCTGCTCGCTGAGTTTCGGGGATTAAAATCAAACCATTTAAAAAAGAGAATTTGAATTTAATTTTCCAACAATCCTCTGAGTTATGACATCACATCCTGTACAGCTGCTCCATCCCGATTCAAACCTCATGTATAAACTTTATTCTTCTTCTGTGACGCTGCTGGTGTTTGTTCTGTTCAGGTCGAGCAGCGAAGAAGAAGAAGAGCGTGAGCTACAACGACCTCGTGATCTGACGGCGTTCCTCCATCACAACACGAACCGAGCGCCAGGAGGCGTCTGTTGGAGCAAAGGATCTTTTCAGTTCTTTCCTTTTTCCGTCTCATGTGTTTCACCACAGACGCTCGGACGCTGGAGCAAAGCATTGTGGGACACAGACGTTGACTCGATCAGAGGAGCGGTGACGGAGGAGGAGGAGGAGGAGGAGGGTTTTTAAGAAGAGGACGATGCGATGGTGGGAAATATTTGAGAAAACAAAAGAATCTTTTAGTTTTGTCGTGGCTGAGAACAAACGGCGGCGGACTCGTCTCATCACAGAATCGTCCGTGTGTCCTGACCTGACGTGACCTGACGTGACCTGACGTGACCTTCGTCCAGAGCCCGCCTCCTCTCCAATCCGGACGTACTTCCAAACAGCAAGTTCTCCAACCTCCCGTCGACCGTATGTTTTCTTTATGTTTTCTATGTCGTCCAGTTGTTGATTTGAGTTTGATTTGTTTTTTACGATGGTTAAGATGTTGATGATGAATCGATTTAGTTTCTTTCTTCTTGGATTCACATTTGACTTTACTTGTTTTATTAAAGCCATATTCTCATCTGAGATATCGAGGGCTTCGTTCACGCTGCGGAAATCTGACGCAAACGTCATGTGACACAAATACATGAAAACCCAGATTCTTAATCGCTTAGTGATTAAATTAGATCAGAACAGATTAAATTTAATTAAATTAACTTATTTCAGATTAGATCAGATTAAAGTGATTAAGTCTCTGACACAGCGACCTCGCCCTCAGCGACCTCCCGATTGGTCGATTTCTCTGCCGTTTCCTTCCACCTCACTCAGTCTCAGTTTAAAAACATCTGTTAAAGGCAGCCACCAGGGGGCGATCCAGATGGTGGACTTCACTTTAAAGGAGCTGTCAAGTCGTCGATGCACAATATATATACATATACATATATATATATATACATATATATTTGTGTGTATATGTGACATGTAACAACAACGTTCAGAGTTTTTCAAAGAGACTTGAACCGTCAGAAATCTTCATCTCAGTCACATGACGTGAAAAATCAGATTCTTCAAGTGAACATGAAGCAAAAAAATATAAAAATCTGTGTTTTAAAATCCTTTTTGTTCAAATGTCTGTGGTCCCTACATGTGTGTTCCTTCTCCACACACACACACACACACAGTGTTGTGTATGTGCCTGATGAAGATGATGAAGATGATGCTCGTTGTTGCCGTCGCTGATGTCACAGACACAACAGGAAGTGATGATGTGGAGGTTGTTGCATGCCTGGTGTTCGATGTTGAAACAGAATCAGAAAAAAGTTTAAGAAACTGTCGACTCAGTTGATTCCAGCGTCAGTTTCTATTTCACCTTTTCTTCCTCTTCTCTCGGCAGAATATGGCTTTGATCTGTTTGGTTATTTTCCTGGAAACTACAGGAAATGGAGAAAAAGAAGAAGAATATATATTTAAAAAAGAAAATACTTGTAAAAAAAGAAGCATGTATGTTTTCTACTGTTTGTACTCGGTGTCTTCGTGTTCTGAGATTTCCATCTGGCCTCATGCAACTCTCCTGTGGTGTCGTCCGAATGTATCCACATGAAATTAAAAGGTTTGGTTATTTTTTTATATGTAAATGCTCTGAGGAAAATGTGGTATTTGTGTATTTGTGTCTTTCTCATCGAAGCTTGAACGGCCTTGAGAATTATTTCATTTATTTCATCCTTCGTCTCTTTTGTAAATTCATTCTGAGAAATTCTCTCTCGTTTTCTTTCCTTTTCTTTGCTCGAATCCAGATTTCACACGGTTCCTGTGTTGAATAACTTAAAATAGTGAGTGATTTCAGAGAGACACTTCTCTCTGTTGATTGAATCCACGAGGAGTCCTGAACGATTATCTGATTAATCCTGGCTGATCTCAAACATCTGATACACTGGAGACAAGGTTCATGAGGATCAGAAGAGCATTCGCATCCGGTTGAAGAAATCCACAGCATCAAGAACTCGGGATTCACAGGATCAGAGCGTAACTTCATGTAAGGTCAGAACTTCAGAGTGAGAGTGAGAGGGAAAACATCCACAGCATCAAGAAGCTCCGGGATCACAGGATCAGAGCGTGTAACTTCATGTAAGTTCAGAACTTCAGGCTGTGAAGAAACATCAGTGAATGAGCCTGAAGACGTTTGGGTGAAGCTTCTGACTCACTGACCTCATAAACTTATTCTGTCTCATCCCAACAAACAAACAAGAGGAAGTACAAATACTTCAGAGTATCAAGTCTAATGAAAAGTGAAGAGTGTGTTTTCAACAGAAGTAAATATGAACCTTTTAGCCATAAAAAGATGCCACAGCCACTAGAGGGCGACGTCTAGCTGAGCCCTTACAGAGGAGCTGGAATAGAGGGGGGGCACATCTGTGATGGGGGGGGGGGGGGGGGCTATGTTTGTACATTCTACGATCCAGGACTGAAATGAATTTAATATCTGTATCTGTGTTCTTTTAACTGTATATAAAGTTTATAGATATAAAGTTGCTAATATAAGAGTTTGAATCTGAAGACGATGACACAGATGTGAACGAGCTGCGGTTACCATGACAACACAAGCCAGAGCAGAGGGTGGTGTGTGCTCCTGTAACCACACACACACACACACACACACACACACACACACACACACACACACACACACACACAGACACAACACAACACACACACACACACCACACACACACACACACACACACAGATGGGGGGAGGGGGGGAGAGACCTTGTGCACCTTCAGGTTTCAGCTCTGACGAGTTATAATAAAAACAATTAGAGTGTAAAGATGCTATTATTAATAGATATTATCATTGATTAATAATAAGTATTATTATATTATATAATAATAATTATAAGAAACCTGCAGCATCAGTTTCCTGTTTTATCTACTTTTATTATTTGTATCTTTATATAATAATTTTTTCTCTGATTGTTTGTTGTAAAGTACTTTGTTACTTGAAAACTACCAAATATATGATCTATATTTGGAGATTTAAGATCAAAGAACCTTCAGGTTCAACACGCGTGTGTGTTTATACCTTTAAATATAAAGGATATATATACATATATACATATGGATCCACGATGTCTTTGTATTAAAGACGTGACTGATGATTAGGGAGAGTGTATGTTTCGGTAGCTGCTGATAATAGGGCGGAGATGATGGAATATCCTCCGGGACACAAACGTAGCTCAAGGTCGATCGGGTCGCGGTGTTACCACGACGCCGCCCGAGGAGGGAAACTCACATTTCCCCAGCGGCACCAAACTGTGAAGCTGACATTCAACAGCCGGAAGCTCTGGTGATGAACGGCGCTGGAGGGCATCGCCGCCACATCGACCTTTTCTTCTTCTGCTACATATAATCTGTCAGACCTCCGTCAGCTGTGTTCACGTCATGATGAAGATGAGTTCCACCTCCTTCCTCTTCAGATGTAAAGTTCAAAAGTAAAAAGCTGTGAAGCTCTGACGGCTTCGTTCAAAAGAAACAGCAAAGATTCAGATTTAGTTTCAGTTTCCAGGTGAAAAACGTGATGCTCCTGGTGCTGATGGTCCCCAGAGGATGAACCCTACAGGCATAAGGATCCTCTTTTCATCTAGCGCCATCATCAGGTCAAATAGCACCCTTACACCTGTAAATAAGATATGGTCGGTTTGATCACATGACTGTTTATGTAGATTCAGTGAGGACGGATTGTGAAGTGGATTTACCTGTCTTCTGTGTACTGACCAGCAGGGGGCGACTCCTCTGGTAGTTCCTATAGAAGTCTATAGAAAGTGACTTCTCTCTTTATAACGTCAGTAACATTCAGGAGTTTGTCTCAGTCTCTAGTTTCAAGTCTTCTTCAAACAGCTGATGTTCATTTAGTGAGTTACGATCATTCAGAGTCAAACAGACCATAAAGCACTGGGGGGGGGGGGGGGTACCACAGTGTGATTGACAGCTAGTAACGTCCAATGGGAGCAGGTCCTCAAAATATGGCGACTTCTAGTTTTAAAAAACCAAGATGGCGCTGAACAAAATGTCAAACTGAGGCTTCAGAGCAGCAGCTCACAAAAAAACTCAAACCGCTTGTTGAGGTTGTTGCTGTTGTTGTTGTTTGTTGTTGTTGTTGCTGTTGTTGAGGTTGTTGCTGTTGTTGTTGTTGTTGAGGTTGTTGCTGTTGTTGAGGTTGTTGCTGTTGTTGTTGCTGTTGTTGTTGTTGAGGTTGTTGCTGTTGTTGTTGTTGTTGTTGCTGTTCAGACTGGATCGTCCTGCTGATAAACTACAGACAAATGATCCAGACTCTGTTTCTGTTAAAAAGGTTTAAATTGAAAGAAACAGGATGTTTTTCTCCTTCGTCTTCTTCTCTCCATCTTGTCTCCATCTTCCTTCTCATTTCTCTCTCTGTCTGTCCTTCTCGTTCTCTGCCCCCCCCCCCCCCCCACATCCCTCTGTCCTCTGTGTTTTGTCCAGATGCTGTTATGGGACGTCTCAGTGAATCAATGACCCGAAGCAGAGGCCGACAGAGACAGACGAGGATTTCAGGAGACTCTTCATCTCAACTACAGGCCAAGGACAGGCTGTGGGGGGGGGGGGGGGGGGTGTTGTGTGTGTGTGTGGGGGGTGGGGGGGTTTCAGACCAACAGCAGCTGTTAATGTTGTTTTGAGTTTTTACTTTTCACAAACAGAATTTTTTTATTTGACAGTCTAAGAAAATGAAACATATTTCCGATGGTTAGTTTCAGATTTGAGCCAAAGTTTATTATAATTTAATCATTGATTGAATTTGTGAAAAATGTTACTTGTGGTGTGTAAGCAGCTTGTGGCCACTAGGTGGAGACAAAGTCCTGTTGGAAACCTCCTTCACTTGTCTTCTGTTTGTTTCCTTCTTCAAAATGTTTGATGCTTTCACATCTCGACTGATTTCATTTCTCAACAGAACAAGATGAAGTGAAATTAGCAGCTTCTTTATTTACATGAACATTGATTCTTAATTATATTCTACTGATGAATGAGCTTTAAAACAAACTGAATTACTGAACTGTCGTCGTACGTCAACACCAACAGGTTCATATTTCTACGTATGATTCCAGATTCATATAAGGTCACTATGACGGAGTGGAGACGTAATGTTACCAATAAAGAGGAAATACTTTAAACACTACAAATATTGACTACTACAAAGATAAAGAACAAAGCAGCAGACGCATCAGTTCAGGATAAATAATTTAATACAGTTACATCGTCGATATATGTGAACTCAACAAGAGGAAATGAAAAGCAAGAATTTTCTCCTTCTCTGAAATCCTCTGTTCATCCCTCGTTCCCCGAAACACGGCGAAACAGAAACAAGAATATTTGTCAGCGCTAACGCTATCGCTAACGCTAACCCGACGTTTACTCACAAACATGCTTTAAATACTGTATGAGTACCACCATCACGTCATCGTCAGAAAAACAATCACACGCTTGATTACACGTCCGTCAACGTTAAGTCAACGATTCAAATGGAAAACTGCAGCTACGTGTTTTATGACCTCGTTAAAAAAATGAGGAATTCAACGTTTAAATACATTCACTCAATTTTACCCAGAAATAAAAAGTAATGAAAACTCAGGATAATGAGCTTAGAACTAAATGTTAGAAGAAAAAGGAAACTGAAATTTAAATTGGATAATAAACATTTAAAATTTTTATAATTTCTTTGTTTTAACTCTTTGACATTTAAACTTTTTCTCATTTAATGATTTAAAACCTAATTGAAACTCATGACATCAAAAAATGATTTCAATGTCTCTTTTCAGTTTCCTTAGTTTTCTTCATTCAATGAGAATTTAATTAATTTGAATTTGTCAAACAAACAAAATCAAACACAACAAACTTTTAAAGTGAAAATCGACAGAAACAAAAACACAAGTTTAAAAATTCATCATCCGACACCAACATTAGAAAC
>VCHM03000025.1:227500-277699 GCA_006182925.3 Reinhardtius hippoglossoides
TGAAAAAAGTAGTTGGAGCATCCCTGTCTTTTAGATGGAGAAACCGAGACCTTACCAGAGCTCCCTTAACCCTCTCCTGCAGGTATGAGCTCAGTTTCAACTTTTTTTCTTTCAGTAAAGTTTGATCTGTGGTGGTATCTGCAGCTAAGCCCTCCTCCATGTTTTTAATACTGGCCTCTAGTTCTTGAATAACTGCCTTAGTTGTGGCAGTGGAGTGGGGCAGTGAGTGTATAAACACACAACTATGGAGGGTCTGTGATGACTGGGGATGCGGTTCCTCCCTGGTCCGGTCCACAGTAAAGTCCAAAGTACAGTTGAAATCTCCACCGATAATTAACTGATCCTGACGATCATTTTTTTAGTTCATTTTCTAGTAAGTTAAAAAAGCGGACTCTCTCTGAACCTTGATTGGGGGGGGGGGCATGTACATGTTCATGAAAACTAACACTGTACTTTCTATTTCTGCCCTAACCACTAACCTTTACTACTTCTGACCTGGATATGATGTTAGCAGTGTTTCCCCTAGGTTTGCAGCTTTGGGGGGGCGGGGCGGTGGCTCACCTGTGTGCGCGCGCACGTGTCAGTGTGTGTGTGCGCGCGCGCACGTGTCAGTGTGTGTGTGCGCGCGCGCACGTGTCAGTGTGTGTGTGCGCGCGCATCGGGATGGAACTCCGCCGTGCGCGATACAGAGAGCAGAGGAGAAATCTAAACGCGCGACCATGTAGAGCAGGGGTGCCCACACTTAGGCTTGTGAGCTACTCTAGAAATGACCAGCTCAACAAGATCTACCGGCCGAATAATGTTGGTGTCCACCGCCGCCACGCCCCCCCGCCCTGTACGTATTGGGCACCCCTGATGTAGAGACAGAACTGACATGCCGTCGTGTAAATAGGAGAAATAACATAAGGGCATTTTGTTTGTTTAATTAAAGAGCAAGCTATAGACATGTTTTATAGGAAAGGTAACCTTAGGTGACTTGTGTTGAGATCTGGCGCTATATTGAAAAAAAAAAAATTTTACCTTGACCTTCCGGGGGGGCGGGGAGTGCCGTTGGCGGGGCGGGGCGCCCCGCCAATGTAATGGTAGGGGAAACACTGATGTTAGCATTTGTTGTTGCTGTGAACAGGACCGCTACTCCTGCAGTACGGTTAGAGCCATGGCTAAGGGCATGGGGACCCCCCCCCCCCACAAACCCCAGTCCACTTCATCTCTCGTTGTCGTATGTGTCTCTTCCAAAAAATAACACATTCATGTGTTTCTGAGCAGAGGTCTCAGCTATCACTGTCTCTTCCTCCACTGATGTTTGGCGACCAGAGAGCAGAGACGGACGTGAAATCCAGAAGTCAGTGAAGAAGGAGAAACCCCATGGGATCATGTTGACGTACTCCTGGTGGTTTCACCTTTCGCATCTCTCCTCATCGTTGTCATATGTTGTAAAGACGGAAGCGTTTCTTCTCATCCAGCCGGTTGAAGCCAACTTGTGCTATGCTTCCCCCCCCCCCCCAGTGTAGAGGACAGTGGTGGAGCGGTGTTACTCTGTTGCCGTGACAACATCAGGGCTGTTGTCTCTGCTCATGTTTATGGAAACTGAGACTCGGACTCCAGCAGCTGACAGCTTTTCAAACCATCACTGATTTAACTGCACTACAGAGGCTGCAGGAGAACCACCCAGAACCAGAGTCCAGATCACGGCCCCAGAACCAGAACCAGAGTTCAGATCACGGCCCCAGAACCAGAGTCCAGATCACTGCCCCAGAACCAGAACCAGAGTCCAGATCACGGCCCCAGAACCAGAGTCCAGATCACGGCCCCAGAACCAGAACTAGAGTCCAGATCACTGACCCAGAACCAGAGTCCAGATCACTGACCCAGAAGCCCTGTGCTGCACGTCCTCCCCCTTCACAGGTTGCTCTCTGTCCTCTCCAAATAAAATAATACCCCCCCCCCCAAAAAAAACACATTAAAAAGTGTTTTCTTTTGCAGTATAGACCAAATATTATGTGTGTGTGTGTTAGTGTGTGTCTGTGTGCGTGCGTGTGTGTTCTCCCCTTCAACATTTCCATGTGTTTAAAACAATTATAATATTCACTGAAACTTTTTCTTTAAAGATAAAAATAATAAACTATTAATGTAATTTAAATCTTATTATACAACTGTAAAAGTTAAACAACACAAAAACAGATTATTTTACACAGCGTGAGTAAGAGTTCTCTTCAGAAGAACAAATCCCAGATAAGAAAATATTAGTGAAAATAACAATCTTCACACAAACTGTGTCAGTGGCTTTTACACAGTTAAATATGATCAGTGACACAGACCAGAGGTAAATACACTGATGTCAAGTATTTACTGTTGTGTACGAATCTGTGCTGCTGTGTTCAGTTGTGTTCAGTTGTGTTCAGTTGTGTACAGTTGTGTACTGTTGTGTACAGTTGTGTACAGTTGTGTACAGTTGTGTACGGCCTGGTCGTCGCCTCACTCACACTCTGACGTTGAGAGTGGTTGGTCAGCGTCAGACGCAGCAGGAAGTTTCCCGTCATTAGAGCGAGAGCGGGGCTCCATTAGTGGGTTTGTGGAAACAAACCTCAGATTGTGTGTTTTCTCGTTCATACAGTCTGACGACAACAACACAATCTGACGTCCATTACAACAACAACAACGCTGCAGCTCTGTGTGTGTGTGTGTCTCCCTCATCCATAATGAATGTCTGTGTGGTGAGTGGACGAGGAGGATCAGGTTTCCTCTGCAGAGGAGGAGCAGGAAGTGGTTTCTGAAGGACGATCTGAAGTTTTCTGTCCCTGAACAGGACGACGTGTCCTTCATCAAACTCACTTTGGACAAAGGACAAAGACAGAGAGACTGAAGCCTCCACAGGGGGCGCTGCAGAGGTGAAGAGGGGCAAAGACACTGTGTGACGTGGTCGTCCACCACATCTGTGTGACATTACTTCCTGATGTCATCATCTCTGATGTCATCCACAACAAACCAGAGAAACCGGACACAGATCCCGCCCCTTCTACCCAATAAGCCAATCATCATCATATTTGACATGTTTAAATGTAACCGGTGTTAAAGTATCTGACGGCAGTGGTGCTAAGATGGCTGCCTGGCGGGGCCTGCCTGTAGAGACGGTGTTTGTACTTACAGCTGTGCTCGCCGCCGCCTGTTTGGACCCCTCAGTGAGAAACGCCAACATCAGCTCCACCTTGTGTTTCTCCTCCTCGCTGATGTAGTCGGTGTCTGTCGGAGGAAACACAAAGAGACGCATTAACACACCTCACTTCCTGCTCTGACGTGTTTTTATTCATGTTCCTGGACATGTGAGCAACCTGAAGAGTTTATGTTATCACTTCCTGTTGTGTCGCTCGTTGTTAACCTTTCCTGACGACCACAACTCAGACTGACACTGACGTCTAACGGCTAAAACTCTCAAACTAACTTCTCTTTATTTGAAGCTGAACCGAAGACAAGAGTCACTGCTCTGTAAACTGATCTGAGTCTGAATCTGGACACACGACATCTGGGAAACTCTTCACAGATCCTGTTACAGCTGAAGCTCCAAACATGAACCACAGAGGAATAAAGTATACGACAGTGAGATCGAATGACGACAATCAGACACAGGACGGCGAAAGTAATCAGACCATCTTTATTAACTTCACAACCGGAGTCATCGCCGTACACTGAGTGTTTGACCCCCGACCCACCGACCCCTATCAACTCTGACCCCCAGACCCAAATTCCAGGAAAGACTTTTCAGAGCGGAACCTGCAGGAGGCGCCGTTACACAGTGAGCCGAGTGATGAAGGACGGTGTGGGGCCTCAGAGGGGCCCCTGAAAAGGCCCCTCTGAGGCCCCGTCATTACTGAAGCTGCTCATGATAAAACTAAAGCCACCTCCGTCCACACGAACACACATGAAAACACACGTCACATGGCCGTTCACGAACACTGGTCATGTGGTGTAAACAGGAAGTGAATGTCATGGTGGAACTGTTAGAGATGCTTTGTGTTCACCGCTGGTCGTCGAGTCATGTGACTGACGAGAACCAATCAGGAAGAGAACGCGGGCGTCATCGTTTACTAAAGTCTCAGTTTCTGTTCGTCCAGACAAAAACACAACTCCAGAGTTTTCAAACTAAACGAGACCAGCAGCGTTTAGTCTCTGGTTTAGAGAAAACTCCAGCCTCAGAAGGTCGTCACCAGAGCAGTGGATGTGCTGAGCTACAGCAGGTGAGGAAGCAAGTGACAACGAGTCGGAAGCGAAGACGCTCGTCTCAAACACTGACGTCATTGAACGTCACTGGGACGTGAGACACTAAGCTTCATTTACTGTTCAGTCGACTCCTCCCTGTCTTCCCTCCCTCCCTCTCTGAGGTGCTGAGAAGAATGACATCACAGCCGATGTTGTGATGGGACAGGACCGGTTCTCATTACAGAGACATTTCACCTGTCAGGCGAGGCACAGGAGGACAGGAGTTTCCAGAGAGGAGCTGCTGCTTGAGACGAATGTCTCCCTGTGGACGTTTTCTGTCCAACAAAGACGAGACCCTCAGGCTGAACAGACGCATCACAACCAGCCTAGGGACAACTCTGGTCCCTCAAGACAAGATGGAGGACATGACAGTGAAGGACATCCAGTCTGAAGAATTCCCCATGTTTGATATGAGAGATTTTAAATTCAAAGTTTCATGTGACACTGATTTAAACCAGTTTCACTCTGCCACAGATTCTATGACACATCACCTCTGCTCCAGATACGTCAAACTATTACAAGTTTAAAGCTGCTGAAACTGAGACGCTTGGAAATTATGACAGTTTAGAATTAGCCTTCTCTGATTGGTCTCCTGTCACATGACCTCCTTCAGGAATAAAACCAGTGAATCACAACGTGGAGAATCGAAGTGTTACTGACATGTGAAGGAGACCAGATAATATTCTGTTTACACCGACATGTGCATGCCCAGTGCATGTGAGGTCAAGTGACCTGTGATATCAGATGTGTTGTGTGGACGAGGATTAAAATGGACAGAGATGGTTTTAGTGTGAAAGTTCCTCCTGGACGCAGCCTCAGGCCGGGTTTGACTTGTCACTCATCAGTTAGAATCTGCTTCAGTAGATTAAAGTAAGAGTTTCGAGGTTTAAAGTGACATCTCTTCAGTTTATGATCCGTCCACACTGGAGCAGTTTCCCTCTGTTTACACATCCCTCCGTCCGTCAGTCTGCCCCCCCCTCCTCCATACTCCTGCTGTATCATGAGCAGTGATTGAAATCTCTCACTGCAGAGCAACGTGGCAACAGTCCAACGAGCCAATATCACAGGCCGAGGTGTTTCCACTCCTCCGCTGAAAGAGGATCTGTCTGAGTGCAGGAGAGGGGGGAGCGGAGGGAGAGAGGGGGGAGTAAATGGAAAGACAAATCGAAAGCCATCAAGTGAGAGGGTGAGAGAAGAGAGAGAGAGAGAGAGAGAGATGAATGAATGAACGAGAACCAGAACAAAGTGAGTTTTTCAGCACTTACAGAAAAAAAAAAAAAAAAAAAAAAAAAAAAAAAAAAAAAAAAAAAAAAAAAAAAAAAAAAAAAAAAAAAAAAAAATGGAAAGACAAATCGAAAGCCATCAAGTGAGAGGGTGAGAGAAGAGAGAGAGAGAGAGAGAGAGATGAATGAATGAACGAGAACCAGAACAAAGTGAGTTTCTTCTCAGCACTTACAGATGAACAGCTGATGAAGTCGAGTCCTCGCTGGTTTATTTTGCTCACATACGAAACATCTTCCCTCAACACTTCATAACACCAGGACGACAAGTTACCACAGAAAGAACGAGATTCGGAAAAACTGAATCTCCAGATGTTGGAGCTTCTCTGTGACGCTGAAGATTTTTCAGGAAGTTCATCACGTTCACCGTCCAACAAGTCGTGGATACGACCTGAATCCACAGATAAAACGATGCAGATAAATCACTGAGCGGCGCCGAGGGACAGGTTGAGTCGTGTTCAGGGAGAACACGACTCAACCGTGGAGCTTACAGGAGCTTGATCGATGATCGAGGTTAAAACAGCTTCAGAGACGTCACCGTCTTCTCACCAGATAATGAAGTCACGACCTCAGTTGACAGATTGTGATTCTCTGGAGCTTTAATGTTTCCCATTAATGACTCATGGTCTCATTCATCTCATGATCTGAACATGAAACATCTGTAACTCAGTGAACTGAAGGTAATGTGAGACACGGCAGACACGTGTGTGTCGTCAGCGTTCCTAACCAACACGTCCTCCGGGTCATGTGACCTGCAGCTCTGTGATTAAACTCCTTCATTATCCAAAGGAAACGCTGACGCAGCAGAAACACAAACTGTGTAATGAATGAATTCAGAGGATCAATAAAGTTTCTCTGGAGTCTGAAGCAGCTGGAAGTAAAAACACAGGTCGTCTGTAACGAGTCTCAAACACGGTGTAGTAAACAGAGCCCCAGTACACAGCTAACCCTGCTAACCCTGCTAACCCTGCTAACCCTGCTAATAATAACAGAAACAGAACTGCAGTCAGCTAGCTGAGACAGTGAAGGCAGCACAGTGTCTTCATTTAAAAGAAACTACTCAGCACCATCTCATCCATAAAACATTCAGGACTGAAGATCTGAGTGCTACCAACACACATGCATCAACACAGAGTACACACACACACACACACAATAAGCAGCAGCATCATTATTCTGCCACAATGTCAGAACAGGCTCCAGTGTTGTGTTGTTGAACTGTGAAACATCACAACAGCTGACCACCCCCTCCACCACCACAGCCACAATGACTTCCTGTTTCTCTGTCAACTGGTCATTTAAATCCAGAGTCTCAGTCAGACTTTCAAAATAAGAGCAGCTAAACTCATGTGATGTCCCTGTTTGCAGTGAACTCTGTCACTGGATCATCTTCAGTATCTGATTGGACCCCCATAGGAAGTGATGTCACGTCCTGTGAATCCACTGTTCACTGTCAAGTTCAAAGTCATTAAATGTTTCTGTGTTTGATCATGATTGATTATTGATAATGTCAATTTCAATTTTCATGTCCTGACAACAACATAAAATGACCTCCACACACACACACACACACACACACACACACACACACACACACACACACACACACACACACACACACACACACACACACACACACACACACACACACACACACACACACACACACACACACACACACACACAGTCCAGATGATGCCATGCAAGGTGGTCATGGAAACGTCCTGTGTTTCCACGACAACAGAGGAGGATGCCGCTGTGGCCAGGCGGTCCCCTGTGGTGCTCAACTCTGAGGTTCTTAGCCTTTTGCTGTGGCTGCATGTATGAGCACACACACGGAACAAACTATTGAATAAATATGTCTTTTGACTGATGATCTTTATTTGACTGATCTGATATCAATTCATTAAATCCTGAATCTGATGCTTTTAGTCCACATCGTCTTCCTGAAGACGAATGAAGCTTTAACCACGTTTGTCTCCTGTGGTCCGATCTCGTGTGAGACGTCTGACCACACGAGGCTCACGGTGACGAACGGGCTTAAAGCTTCACACTCTGGAGGTAAGGGAGTTTAAGAATGAAAGACAAACACAGATGTGAAAAGTCACATTCACACTATTCATCCCCTCTCAGCTGATCTATGTTATATGTTCACGTGTCTGTGCTGTTACTCACATGCGTGCAGAGAGAAGTGTTTTCGCTCGGTCGATCCTGTGTTTCCTGCGGCTGAGGGGATGGGAGGGGCCACAGACGACCCCAGAGATCCGACTACTGGACGAGCGGGGGAGGCGGCTGCAGGTAAGGATCTGGAGGGCTCCGCCCCCTCTCCCAACAAGTGTTGGATGGAGTGGAGCTGGAAGCAGGGGTCAGAGAGCAGGACGGACGCAGCGCGAGATATCCTGAGAGGGAGGAGGAGAAACTGTCATTAAACATCTGATGTCATGAAGAGAAACATTTAACTTAAATCTACAAACACCTGATCCAGATTCAATGTCTGTATTTATTTAGATCTTTTCTAGTCTTGATGACGCCTCGAGGATCTCTTCAGATTTACCATCCACACACATTCATACAGTTCATCTATCACACAATGTCAGTCATCAGGGCGGGAACTTGGGCTCAGTATCTTGCCCAAGGACACTTCAGCAAGTGGAATAAGGGAGAATGGGATCAAACCACCGACCTTCTGGCTCTACATCCTGAGCCACAGCTGCCACGTACGTAAATTACGATAAGTTTAACAATGAATATTTATACAAACATGGAGGATGAGTTCATCAGGTCGACACACACGTTATAGTTTGGGTTAGTTTGCAGTCAAAACACTTTTTTGGATAGTTCGGACTTTTGGACCAATCACAGGAAGTAGCGACAGCGTTAAACAAGAGAAGAAGAAACAGAAGCCTCTGCAGGACGTTCATTTGGTGCATTTGAACTAGTGTGTAGTACTGTAGTAGTGTAGTTCTGTAGTAGTGTAGTTCTGTAGTACTGTAGTTCTGTGCAGTACTGCGCCTGAAGGTGCTAATGCTGCTAGTGATACCATCGTTACCATGGCAACAAGATGAAGCATTTCATTCATGTTCTTCATTCAAACAGAAATACTACTTCCCCCCAACTGACAACACTCCCACGTCAGACGCTGTCTACAAACCAATCAGAGTCAAGTATAGGTAGACTCCGCCCACGTAGGTGATGACGACAGGACGTACGTTTGTCAGATAAAATTCTTTCGTCCCTAAATTACAAAGTGAAACCAGAACTAACAGATCAAAGGAAACATGGAACAAACACATGAAGCTTCAGACTCTCAGATCAGAAAACAACTCAGACATGACAGAAACAGAGAGCTGGTAGTTCGCTGCTCAGTGGTTGGTGGCATGTCTCTTGGTGTCCAGAGGGACGGTTGTGACCTTATCACTACAGCAGCCATGACACTTCACACTGAGCCCCCCTCCAGGAACAATGAAACCAGTGGACTCAGCCGAGCTCAGGGAATAAAGGACAGAGATGATTGTGGAGGAGCAGAGTGAGTCACAGCGTTCAGGCTGGAAATGTCACCGACTGTGTTTCAGTTTCTTTAATTATAAACCAACAAAGAGCAAATTACACCGCGGACAAATGAACTTTACTTCAACATGAATGAACAGTAATGAAAAACGAATCTGCAGAAGACAGAAGACGATCTCTGTCTCTGATGTTTCACCAAAGGATGGACGACCTCCTGATGATGTGAACCAGCACCGGCTGCTAGTTAGCGCTCACCACTCATCAGGGTCAGCAGGTGACTGAGCTGAGTCAGTGAACAGCGTCAGTCATGTGATCGACGTCTTGTGACCCACAGACAAAACACCCGTCTCCACAGAGGAACAGGCACTGACTTCAAGAGGCACGAAGACCAGACCGTGAACTGCTCGTCTGTTTCTTCACCATTCATGGGTTGTGCTTGGTTATTCCGTCCTCCAGGGTCAGACGACAGTGTTCTGATTCGTCTGTTGAAGCACGTTCAGCGTAAACAACCTGAACTGGAGCGACTGGCTGCCGTCACCAAAACACATCTGGATTTAAATAAATAAACCTCTGGAGTCTGACTGTGAGAGGAAAGGTCACTCTAACAGGTCGTTAAGAAAAATCACGAACAAAGACCCTGGTTAGCATGAAAGAGTGCGTGGCGCCTTCACTAAGGAAACATTATCATGTGATCACCATCTTCATCTTCATCTTCATCATCATCATCATCATCACTGAAGACAGATGTCATGTTTATTGTCCCCTGTGAAAGGGGACAATAAACACTCAGCTTGGTCCATGAAAACTCACTTTATCACAATCAACTGTCAACCTTATGGTGGCGCTACAGTTACTGCAGGAGACAAGCGTCCGGCGTCAGTCTCAGTGACAGAGAGAGAGGGAGAGAGGGAGAGAGGGAAGAGAGAAGAGAGAGAGAGAGGAGAGAGAGAGAGAGAGAGAGAGAGAGAGCAGCTCGACCTGCTCGGCTCACACATCTGGAAACAACCTGCACTCTCACATCAGGAGCGACGGACAACAACTTTCCTTCTTCATGTGTTTTCTCCTGAGGAGAGAACGACAGAATCAGGAGGAGAGAGAGTCGACCGTCTGCTGAAGAACCAACCCAGAGAAGAAAAGGTCTGATTGAACGAGCCGCAGGATGAAAAGCTCCGAGCTCACACTCAGCTTCCTGTGTGAAGTCGAGCGGACAGGATGCTGACTGCTCTGAAAATCTGATCCGCCACTCGGGGCGGGCTGTGGGCGGCGTGCAGCCGGGGGGGCCGTGATTCACAAAAGCCTACTTGGCGTGAAAAGAAAAAAAGAGATGCTACAACTGAGACGAGGGAAGATGGAGTGAAAGTTGTTTTAAAAAGTCAATAGTCTCTGCAGGAGGAGACGACCTGGAGCCGAAGTCATGGACTGGTTCAGGAGATGATGGAGGGTCAGATCTGCAGCAATGGGATAAACCACAGGACGCTCTGCTGAACTTCTCTCTGATAAAACCTTCTTCTCATGGATCAGTTTGAAGCTCCTGCACTTTGACTCTTTCTTTCTTTCATCCCTCTCTTCCTCCACACTTCTCTTCTTCCTCCTGGTTTTTCACCTGCTCTCTCTCTCCTGACGGCTTCATTCTACATGAACCAGGTTTGACAAAGTAAAAAATCCCAGTGTTTGTGTCCTGGTTTCAGAGACGGAGGTTTTAAACAGTGACGGCAGAGACTGGATTTTATTCCACATGTGACAATGAGTTTTCAATTTTCAGGTGTTGGTTTGTTTATCTATGTTCAGTGTAAATCACATCAAAACGAGATGAATCCCTCAGGATAACAGATGTGAAAGAAGATCACTCGTTTATTGGCATCGTTCTAACGTAGCAGAGAAATATTCTAATCAGAGGACGCTGTAAACTGATGCCTCCCGCCTGCTGCTGCCATCATGTGTGTTGATGGGCGAGCAGGTTTCCTGCTGGGAGCGGTGACACCAGCGCTCCCAGCAGCATCACCATCATGGTGGTTTGTTGTCCTGGTAGTTTGTCTGCAGCTCCTCCCACTGAGCCCCGTCCAGGCCACCGTCTGCTGGTCTCAGGTCTCCTCCCCGGTGAACACATGCCTCTGTGCCTCAGACATTGTCAGCTGCACCGCCCTGGGTCTGGAGCAGGTCCCCACAGAAATCCCAGTGTCTGCCATTACTCTGGATCTCAGCCACAACCGGATTGATCAGTTAACAGAGGCTGTCTTTGAAGGACTTTTTCGACTGGAGATGGTACGGTTGGCTCACAACCAGCTGAGCGAGATTCAACCAGGGGCCTTTCAAAACACCTCTGGAGCACTGCTCCGACACCTGGACCTGTCGTCCAATCAGCTTCGTGTTTTGAAGCAGCACTACTTCCTGGAGTTGTCGGGATTGGAGGAGCTGCTGCTATTTGACAACAGGATCGTGCAGGTGGAGAGCAGAGCTCTGGCTGGGCTGGGAAACCTGCGCAAGGCCTACCTCAGTCACAACCGTCTCACTCACTTCCCCTTCTTCACTATCCAAGCGCACAGCCAGCCTCACCTGACCATGCTGGACTTGTCCTCAAACCGCCTGCTCAAACTGCCCCTGGATGAAATAGGCAACTTACCCATTCCTGTCCAGAAAGGACTGTACCTCCACAACAACTCTCTGGAGTGTGAGTGTTCGATGTATGGACTGTTCAGGCGCTGGGAGCAGAGAGGATACGCCTCTGTGACACACTTCAGACAAGAGCACACCTGTCGGGTCTATGGAATCCAAAAAGGTACCGTCCGCTTCTTCAAGCATGACAGATACTTTGAAAAATGCAACCTGAGTCAGCCGCTCAGAGAGCAGGAGAGCATCATCTCAGTGAAGGTGGGAAAGGCGGTGTTGCTGCACTGTGTGACCTCGCTCAGTGGACACAGCGTCACCTTTCTCTGGGTGTCACCAAATCAGGAGTACGTGGCTCCACCGGGGAACAACGGATCGTTAAAGATGTTCACCAATGGGAGCTTGGAGATCGTGGCGGCGCGTGCAGAGGATTCTGGTGTCTACTGGTGTATGGCCCTGGACCAGCAGCAGCAGCGAAACGAAACCCGGGAGGTCAACGTGACGGTGGTGTTGAGTGGATCTCACGAGTCCTTCAACACCGGGTTCACCACCCTGCTGGGCTGCGTGGTGAGCCTGGTGCTCGTTCTCATGTACCTCTACCTGACGCCCTGCCGCTGCCCTGCATGCACGAAAGTCCCGACCCCAGCTGGCCAGAGCACTGGGAACGAGGCTGGGGCAGGAAGTGGCCAATCCTCCATCCTCACCCCAACTCCGCCGACAACCACCGAGGGCCCGGGCCACAAGGTCAGTACCAACAAGCATGTGGTCTTTCTGGAGCCTCTCATAGAGCAGCAGAATGGCAGACTAAGGGCGGGGCCAGGCTCTGGGGCGGGGCAAGGACACATGGGTCCAGGTTTAGTTCTAGGGCCAGAGCCGCATCCAAAGCTCCACGGCCAATCGCAGCAGAGGGCACGGGAGACGGACTCCAGCATGTCCGTGTTCTCAGAAACACCCATCATGTTGCCATAGAAACGGGTCAAACAATCACCACCTCTCCCTCACCATCCTCTGCCTCACTCCCTCCCCCCACTGCACAACCACTCCACCTGAGCAGTAAAACAGATGACTGCTGTCGCTGCAAGTGCAATTTTAACACCTTGAACACTGTTGACCAAATGTGCATGTTATCGTTTGACCAGGTCTGTGACACCCGACGACCAACCAACACACTGTGATAGGACAGACTCTCAGGCAGAAATGGGGGGGGGACGGACTACCAGAAGTAAATGAGACCAAAGCGAGTAAGAGGCTGTTTGAGTCGAGGCTGAGAAACGGAGAGCAGACGCTCGTCATGGGTTAGGGGGGTGAGGGGCACCGTTAGCATGGACTTCTACTGAAAAGCACAGGGCTGTCCCTTTACGCACGGCTTTACCTTTAACAAACATTTGCTACAGATGCCTTCTAGTCTCACACAGACAAGTAGAGAAATCTTTTTCTAGAGCTGCTTAGCGTCTCCTGGTTTTTCTGCTTCAGTCGATTACAGCTGATGTGAGCGCCGCGCTGTCACAGTGTCAAACGTTTCAGAGTAGACGAGCTCCAGAACAAGAGCTTTTAGTCATAAAAATAGAAACAGTTTGAAAGGGTATGTTTGATTCCCCCCCGCAGCTTGATTACTGTCATCAGGAGAACAAACAGGAAGTAAAGGGATACATAAATAAAGCTGCGGAGCATTAGTTGAAGTTATTAATGTAGGAGGAGAAGAGTCTGTGTTCAGTGAGTTCATGTGAAGTTTATCTGATGACAGACGGACAATCATGGCCAGCGTGATCTTTTTGTTTTCACTGTCTTCACTGTGCTCACTGCATCCTGTCGTCCTCTCACTTTATCTGTGTCTGAATAAAACCTTGTATCTGCAGAACGTCAGCTTCTTCTTCTTAACACTCACATCAAGTGTGTGTGTGTGTGTGTGTGTGTGTGTGTGTGTGTGTGTGTGTGTGTGTGTTCACAGAGCCACAGTATTTCCAGGTAACACTTCACACTTATTCACAATTAACTATCATAGAGTCTCTTGGTAAAACTGTAATGTTTTATTCTTCCCGATCATATTCTACAACCACTGGATCGTGACCGATGAGAACCAATCAGGAAGAGAACGTCTGCGTCATCGTTTACGAAAGTCTCAGTTTCTGTTCAGACTCAAACACAAACCCAGAGTTTTCAAACTGAACCGAGACCAGTTCACACAAGTCTCTGATTCAGAGGCTGGAAACTCCCCCAGGCGTCACCATAGCAACAGTGATAGGTTTTAAAACTAATTGTCAATGTGGGCGGAGCCTCAGACTCTGTGATTGATAAGTATCCCATAACGCTTTATAGCAAACTGGAAGACTGATGCAGAAACAAACACATCTGTATTATCATCACTACTAACATCTGGAACACGTTACTCTGTTCTTCACTGTGAGACTCGTCCTGTAGACGTCTGGTTAATGAACATCTATCAGTTCTGTGGTTCTGACCGAGGCAGCATCCTGATGTCAGGTTTGAACTTCAGGAGGAACCTGAAGCCTCACTTCTCTCATTCCTGTACATGAACACATCACTGCAGCTGCTTTACACTGTAACACAATCAATGAACCTGCAGCAGAGCCACACTGTTATATACCATCATATATATGATCATATACAATCTATGTTCAAACATTAATTCAGCCTGGAGACGTCATTATAATCAATCTTTACTCTTAATGTACTTTCCTAAAACACTTCTGGATCTGCTCCAGAATCTAATGAGGTCTTCTCTGGGTCGTGACTCGCCCCAAACATGGAAACCTCATAGACGCACACAGACACACACTCTGTGTTCAGGTGCAAAAACAAAGGAAGGCTGCACAGAAACTCAACCCCACCACATAAATGGATCATTAATCTTCCCTTGTTCACTTCCTGTGTTGCCTTCATGCTATAAATCAAACGAACATGATGCCAGTGAACACAACACAAGCAGAGTTACGAGCAGATCATTAGGAAGAGCATCCAATCAGAGAGGGCCGTGAGAGTGGGGGGGTGGGGAGGTGGGGGTTTCACACTTTATTAGGAAGCTCTGCAAACGTAAAATTATTTACTGCAGAGAAACATCAAGATTCAGTTCTGCGTCCGTTCTGAACGTTTAACTCTTAAATCAGAGAAATAAGATTCTGCAGAACCTCATGTCGAATCTGGATGTTTTGATTCATCTGATTATATTTTGAAAGTCTGACTTAGTGAGAATAGATATTTCTAAAATAGAAATGTGATTCTGTAACTGAACAAAACAACGAGTCACACAATCATCGTGACTGCAAGTCAGTCTCAATTCCCATCATGCCTCTGTGACTGTCAGAATATATGGCTCCATCGTCGACAGTGTGTGTGTGTGTGTGTGTGTGTGTGTGTGTGTGTGTGTGTGTGTGTGTGTGTAGTTGTGTGTGGGATCCACTTTTATGAAATTGAGGGCAGAGCTGACATTAAATATTTACGGGGTTTTCCACACACGCACGCACGCTGTAGTTTTCATCATTTGTGCTTTTTAAAACAAAAATGTTATAACATCAGGTTTAAATAAATTAATGTTGATTAAAATAAATGAGTATTATGTAAATGAGTACATTAATGGCAGCAGTAGTCATTAGTTTAGCGTGTTAGCTTGTTTACTGGCTCCATCTGTGCACTGACGGAGCCAAGTGTTGACGCGGCGCCAGACGCTTCATCAGCGTGGACGGACAGGTGTCAGCTGATCCACACACACTCGGTCTTATACACTGAACGGAAGAAAGGTGTGTGTGTGTGTGACCTTTGACCCATTCTTAAGAGAACACGTTCCTCTCCAAGTGAATGATCGTGTCAGATGTAATTAACTTCCCTGTGGGTGTTCCTGATACATCCCCTTCACCAGAACATGAGGTCACTCTGACCTTTGACCTTTGACGGCAAATTACCATCCGTTCATCTTTGAGTCCAACTCAACGTTTGTACCAAATTTGAAGAAGTTCCCTAAAGACGTTCTTGAGATATCTTGTTCCGGACAATGAGATGGTCGGAAAACCGGAACACATAATGCCTCCGACCAGCAGGTGTCACCGGCACGGAGACAACACCACAACATGAACTGGCGTCATATCCCCACAATGACTGTGATTTATATTTCATAAAGTTCACTTTAAAACTGATTCAATCGTGTTTCCACCATTAAATCAGCTGATTTATGTTAATGAGTTAACGATGCAGCTGAAGTCATGTGACGTGATGAAGAACAGATGATTTCAAGAAAATCTGATTCTGAACCAAGATGAAGTCAAATGTTTCCATCACTGAAATATTATATATGTTTTCTCTTCTCTCCGCTCTTCCTCTCTTCCTCCTGTTTTCTCCTCTTCCTCTCTCCGCTCTCCCTCCTCTTCCTCTCTCCCCTCTTCCTCTCTCCCCTCTTTTCTCCTCTCTCCTCTTCCTCTCTCCCCTCCTGTTTTCTCCTCTTCCTCTCTCCGCTTCTCCCTCCTCTTCCTCTCTCCCCTCTTTTCTCCTCTCCCCTCTTCCTCTCTCCCCTCTTCCTCTCTTCCTCCTGTTTTCTCCTCTTCCTCTCTCCTGCTCTCTCCTCTCTTCCTCCTGTTTTCTCCTCTTCCTCTCTTCCTCCTGTTTTCTCCTCTTCCTCTCTCCCCTCTTCCTCCTGTTTTCTCCTCTTCCTCTCTCCCCTCTTCCTCCTCTTCCTCTCTCCCCTCTTCCTCTCTTCCTCCTGTTTTCTCCTCTTCCTCTCTCCTCTCTTCCTCCTGCTCTCTCCTCTCTTCCTCCTGCTCTCTCCTCTCTTCCTCCTGTTTTCTCCTCTTCCTCTCTCCCCTCTTCCTCCTGTTTTCTCCTCTTCCTCTCTCCCCTCTTCCTCCTTTCTCCTTCTCTCTCTCTCTTCTCCTCTTTCTCCTCTTCCTCTCTCCCCTCTTCCTCCTCTTCCTCTTTCCTCCTCTTCCTCTTTTCCTCCTGTTTTCTCCTCTTCCTTCCTCTGTTTTAATCCTCTCTACTCTCTCCTTCCTCCTGAATCCTCTCATCTGTCCTTGTGAATCTCTCTCTCCTCATCTGGCTCTCTGAACTCTGACCCTTCACGCCTCCATCTCTCCTCTGTCCTCTTTTCTCCGTCTCATTTTCCTCAGAACTTCGTATTTGTTCAGAGCGTCGCCGTCTACCACCCTCCACATCCAGACTCCAATTTACACTCTGCTCTGTCGTTTCCACGGTAACAGAAGACGGAATGATGGGAAATCTGCTGCGGAGTCAACAGTGACACACACACACACACACACACACACACACACACACACACACACACACACACACACACACACACACACACACACACACACACACACACACACACAGACACACAGACACACAGACACACACACACACACACACACACACACACAGTTGTGCAAACATCAATCTGTGTGTGACTGAAGTGAGATGTTTTCATCCAATCAGAGCGGAGCAGGAAACAATAAACTGTCTTTCGGCTGATTGACTTCAACTGCCCCCCCAACCTGTCATGTGACTGAAGCTCTGTGTGAACCAATCAGACACGAGGCGACGAACACAACAAACACAATGAACGAGTGAAATTAATAAAATCAATTAAAAGTGGATAAATACCTGCTGTCATGTGACAGAGGGTTAAAGGTCAATTCATTAACCACGTGAAGAGGTGAGGTCACAACGTCTGTGACATCATCAGCTCAGTAACTGACTGTAATCGGATTACACATGTTCATGTCAGTGAACATGTCATTGACTTTATTCTAACCAACAGATGAATCATTTAAACTTGTAGGTTTTTAATTTAAAACTAGATTCAGATTTTTATAAATGTTAAATATCAATAATAAACGTTTTATTTGTTATTAATACAAATTATCTTTAAAACCCTTATTCGACACTGACACGTTCTGTCGACTCCACCTCTCACATATGAATGTCTCCTAACCCTTTATTGTGGCGGAGGCCCAGCAGGAAGCAGCCGGAGCATTTCTAATATTTGTAAATCAAAACTTGCAGAACACATAAATGATGCAAACAAACAAACAAATGGTTGTCAACACATGGTTAGGTTGCTATAGCGACCAGTACATTAACCACAGCGCTCAGCAGTGAGCCACAGAAACGTCATATAGCCGCATCACGTGACCGCTGACCAATCACAACAGAGTGGAGCCGTTGACCAATCAGAGCAGACTTCATCAGGAGGGGGGTCTTAAAGAGACAGGAGCTAAAACCAAGTGTTTGAGACAGAGGCTGAAAAGAGGAGCTGCAGCGACGGACAGTCTGAGGAACGTGATGTGTTTTCTCGTTGTAGGGAACGAGTCTGACTCTTTAGGAGTTTCAGGGGTAAACAGTGTTTCAGCCTCAGGGAACGATTCTTCAGAAGTAATAACACAACAGAAAAAATACACAACATGCCTCCATACTGCTTGTGTGGTGTCTCAGGTTTTGGTGTGTCTGTGAGAACATGAACTCGCTCCGAAGAGGATATTCAACTTGGTGTAAATGACCTTGTTTCCAGTGGAATATGAAAGTCGGGGCTTGTGGACATTGACACCACAGGAGCAGGATGGAAGCATGTTATGTTTTCTCAGTTTTACTGGGTCTGAAGAATCGGTCACCAGTTACTTCAGATTCTGCTGCAACGCTGTTTACCCCTGAAACTCCAGAAGTGTTTTGTGGACTCAAACACTTCACCCCTCCCCCCCACCATCATAGTGGTGAGGAGATAATGAGGGAAGTTTCATTTTTTGGTGAACTATCCCTTTAATGTCTGTGGTCTCCGACGCTTTTGTTGTTGCTGCTGCTCAGCTCCATGTGCTGACCTGTGGAGATGTTATTGTGTTTCCTGTTGCTGCGTCTTTGAGGATAATTATTTATGTTGCTGTTCTTCTCTTTGTGGCGTCTTGTTGTTTCAGAAACATCTCACCGTGCTGGCTAACACAAACACTGTATAATGTGAAACTCTGTCTCTGTACTTATCAATAAATCATCATCTAAATGTTTTAATTCAACATGACTGACTCGTCTTTCATCAACCTGATCATCATTCCTGAAAAATAGAATGTGTTATTATCCCGTCTCCCCCTGCTGATCATACAGGAACACGTCTGATCTCCGAGTTAACGTCGTGACCACGGAGGGAAACCTTCGTCTCACTGTTCTCCAGCTGAGAGACGACAATAAACCTCACAGCAGGTCGAGCAACAACATCCCAGAGCCGAGGCCTTCATGCTCCAACGCTGCTAAGCTAATTAGCCTCAGTCTCAATCTAATCTGTGAGAGGCTTCAAGCTGCTGCTCCGGTCGTTCAGCCCGAGGTTATGGACAATAATTAGCACCATTGATTTTCTACAGTGTAGAGGGAGGGGGAGGGGGAGGGGTGGTAATAACACCATTGTGAACAGGGGGGGGGGGGGGGGGGGGGGATTGACAGATGAAATACACTGAAAATAAAGAAGTGAGTCACAGAGAGGCAGAGTGATGTCACGGAGGCAGAAGTGACTGAACTCTGAGGCTGACAGTGACCCCTGCTGGAGACGCTGGATGTCTGTTTGTTGAGAGGTTAATGAACAGAGGTCACTCAGTCAACCGAGGACGACAAAACTTTACTATCCTCCATAGATAAACTAACGATTAATTAATACTGTTGTGTCTAAGATTGTTATGCAGCTGCCCACCACTAGGTGGGGCTGCGGATTTGAGACAGTTTTGCATGAATCCAGTTGGTGTAAATAATTTCCTGAATAATCACATGCAAACACTTGAGCACCCTCTAGTGGTTGAAGTTATTATAGCAGGCAGCAGTGCATGAACATGAGACAAGCTGAGAGCTGGAGGCTGCTGATTGGACGCCTGCTCTCACTCAGCTAATGAGTGAGAGAATCTGCAGCGGAGACATGTGAAAAATTACAATTAAATCCACAACTGAAAACTCATGAATATCAGAGCGCTGCTGTGGATACAGATGGAAATGTAGCTGTGCACATATGTTCACAACAACCCAACACACAGCCACGGACACACTTACACCACAATCTCTACCAACTGGTTTCACACCCGCACCAACCAGTAAAGCTTCAGTTTACATCCATGTCTGACTGAAGTTTTCATCAAAGGCCCAAACCGCGTATCAACCGCCACTTCATAGTACAGGCCCCAGGTCGGACTGACGTTCAGCTCAGACCAATCACAGAACCACCAGCACTCAGGTGCATCATGGGTAAAAACATCAGCTCAGACTCACCCCTGTCTGTCTCCGTCCACCAGGATCCGAACCAGGATCCCTGTGACCGCAACGAGGATTGGATAATGATCGACACTCTCCAGACCTGCAACAAAGACAGAGACACACACAATACGGTTCAAACTGACACACTGTGTGTGTGTGTGTGTGTGTGTGTGTGTGTGTGTGTGTGTGTGTGTGTGTGTGTGTGTGTGTACCTGGAAGTCTTAAGTTGACAACACGATCAAACAGGTTCTTCTCTGCTGTCACTCTGTTCAAAACCTGGTTCAACAGCTGCAGAGACAACACACAAGTTTATCAACACACACACACACACACACACACACACACACACACACACACACACACACACACACACACACACACACACACACACACACACACACACACACACACACACAGTTCGTCCATCAGAGGATTTTCTGTAACTAAGCAACCACAAAAGAGTGTCAGTTTGGACAGAGATTATTATTATATTTTTATTATTATGACCTGAGCCAGTCGTCTGAGCAGCAACTCTGCGGAGGGGCGGGACCAGTCGAGGAAGATCTCAGGAACCAGAGTGACGGTCATCTCCAAGACTCGCAGCAGACTGACGGACAGGTCGAAGCAGGTCGCACACACCTAAACGACGACACATCAGGTGAGTGCGTGAAAACAAACACATCCGTGAATATCAGGAGCTGCTTCACGGAGATAAACAGCAGGTGGCGCTCATTCTCCTGTCTGTGTGTTAATTCTCCTGATTGGTGGAAACATAATGATGTTACGGTCATGTGACTTCTTTGCCTCACTGTAGTCATTTAACTTGTATTGATGCGTCAAAGTTTTCACCTTGATCAAGAAAATAAACTTTTTCATTATATTAAAAGATCAGATTTGAACATCTGGACGGAAACAAACCGACGAACAGATGTTTTACCTTCAGCTGCCGAGTGTCAACGAAGTTTCTCTCTGGACGCTCTGCGGCCTGCTGGATCTGAGAGCCGAGCAGGAGGACAGAAAAGAAGATGGAAAAAGAGGCACAAGGAAAGAAAGGAGAGGAAATTCAAATAAAAAACCTTTTATATTTAAATCTTTTCTTTCCCAGAGTCCCTGAAGGTGTCCGAATAACAAACCTCCTGGATCATCCCGATGAACTCAGAGAACGCCCAGTTGAGCTGGTTCAGGACGCTGTTGAGGAACGAGGCGGCCATGTCTTTGTCAACACTCAGCAGCTCCGCCATGTGTCTCTGCAGCAGCAGCGACGGACACGGCTCTAAACCAATCACACGAGAGGAAACAGGTCAACAGACGGCAGAGACATGTCAATCATCATCAGAGGTTAGTGTGGCACTGACAGATGGATCAGAGGACGGAGGGTTGGAGGACGAAGGACGAAGCACAAAGAGAAGAAGAAGAAAAAAATGGAGAAAAGGAGAAGTGAACACAGAGGAGAAGAACAGAGGAGAAGAAGAACAGAGGAGAAGAAGAACAGAGAAGAAGAACAGAGGAGAAGAAGAACAGAGGAGAAGAAGAACAGAGGAGAAGAAGAACAGAGGAGAAGATGAACAGAGGAGAAGAACAGAGGAGAAGAAGAACAGAGGAGAAGAAGAACAGAGGAGAAGATGAACAGAGGAGAAGATGAACAGAGGAGAAGATCAACAGAGGAGAAGATGAACATAGGAGAAGAAGAACAGAGGAGAAGATGAACAGAGGAGAAGATGAACAGAGGAGAAGATCAACAGAGGAGAAGATGAACATAGGAGAAGATCAACAGAGGAGAAGAAGAACAGAGGAGAAGAAGAACAGAGGAGAAGAGAACAGAGGAGAAGAAGAACAGAGGAGAAGAAGAACAGAGGAGAACATGAACAGAGGAGAACATGAACAGAGGAGAAGAACAGAGGAGAAGATGAACAGAGGAGAAGATGAACAGAGGAGAAGATGAACAGAGGAGAAGAAGAACAGAGGAGAAGATGAACAGAGGAGAAGATGAACAGAGGAGAAGATCAACAGAGGAGAAGATGAACAGAGGAGAAGAAGAACAGAGGAGAAGATGAACAGAGGAGAAGAAGAACAGAGGAGAAGATGAACAGAGGAGAAGATGAACAGAGGAGAACATGAACAGAGGAGAAGAACAGAGGAGAAGATGAACAGAGGAGAAGATGAACAGAGGAGAAGATGAACAGAGGAGAAGAAGAACAGAGGAGAAGATGAACAGAGGAGAAGAAGAACAGAGGAGAAGATGAACAGAGGAGAAGAGAAAGAGGAGAAGAGAACAGAGGAGAAGATGAACAGAGGAGAAGAAGAACAGAGGAGAAGATGAACAGAGGAGAAGAGAACAGAGGAGAAGAGAAGAGAAAGAACAGAGGAGAAGATGAACAGAGGAGAAGAAGAACAGAGGAGAAGAGAACAGAGGAGAAGAGAACAGAGGAGAGAGAGAAACAGAGGAGAAGAAGAACGAAGAAGAAGACAGAAGAGTGAACAAGAGGGAAATAAGAACTGCACGGTAAAGGTTCCTTAATATTCACTTGAATATTTCACTTTGTTGACATCCCATAATCACATACTTGTCTTTTATCTCCTCTGGTACACACACACACACACACACACACACACACACACACACACACACACACACACACACACACACACACACACACACACACACACACACACACACACAAGATGTATCGGACAAACAGGACTCGTCTCCACTTCCTCCAGAAGAGAAGCTAAAATATCTCGATAGAAACGCTGCCATCAACTTGTGGTGATGACGTCATTAGCAGTCAGAGTCTGAGCAGCAGTGATCGGGGTGGAGGCGTGGTATCGAGGTCCCGCCCATACATGCTCTCAACCAATCAGGAGTCAGTGTCAGCTGTCAATCATGTCAGCCTGTTAGCCTATATCATCAAATAACTGATTCAAACCAAACTGATCAGAAACCTGAACAAACATCAGAGATGAGAACGAGCTGAAACGACAGAAACATCTTTACAAACTTGTATTTAACGTCTACTTTGATTCTTTAGTTTGGTCCACGTCCCGTCTGCTAACATGGAGGAGGGTTAGACACCAGGGGGCGAACCTGGGCTTAATTTGTGGGAGCTGTCATGTCGATCATCTTTATTTACAGTCTGTAGAGTTGATGAACAGACTGAAGAACACAGTGGAAAACTTACTCTGGAAACTAGCAACAGACAGATCTCCTGAAAGACATGCAGACGAAAAGGTACAGACACATGTCAGTCATCATGCAGGTGGAGAGAGAGAGAGAGAGAGAGAGAGAGGAGAGAGAGAGAGAGAGGAGAAAATGAAGAAGAAGAGTGAAACATGCTGACGAACAAAAATCAAAGTTAAAAAAACATGAACATACTGAAAAACATGGACTCTGTGTGTGAGTCTGTGCGTTTGTGTGAGTGTGAGCTGCTCCACGGAAAACCTCACTGATTCCCATCTTGAGAAAGTTCATGATCAGAACACACACACACACACACACACACACACACACACACACACACACACACACACACACACACACACACACACACACACACACACACACACACACACACACACACACACACACACACACACACACACACACACACACACACACACACACACGATTACAGTAGTAAATCAAACAGCAGTAAAAATAAATCTGACCCTGTCGTCAACTGAATTTATTTATTTATATTCTTGAAGGAAATTGACTCTGACCTAAAGGAACGTTCACAAACTGATAAACAATAAAGTTTCTGTTCTGCAGGAACAACAGAGAACCACGTCACTGACCAGTCACAGGAGAGCCCCGCCTCTTAGGTCCCAGAAGTCAACGTGATGAGAGAGCGCAAAGTGAGGGCGAGTGAGTCGCAGCCTCGTGCACGTGTAGCAGAGATGCTCTCTCGTTATGATTTCTGCTCGTGTCACGTGCACACGTGTGGGTTTTACGTGGGTTTGTGTTTCGACTGACATCACAGCTGATGATCACAGATGTCACTTACTCTGCAGACTGGGCAGGTTGGCGTCCTCAGGTTTGGTTTTCAGGAGGTGAGGAAGACGAGTGTATCTGTATCCAAAACCACAGCCCTGAAAAAACACGACAACACAGATGTTTATGACAGAGTCAACACACACACACACACACACTGTGCAGCAGTGTGATAATCACACTGTATATGAGGATGTCATACATCCGCAGAACAACATTTAAAACAAACTTATGCTCAATGTTGATACATGGAAACAGACGAAGCCTTCAGTCCGAACTCTACGTTCATTTGGTCGTTCACGTCTTCGGAAAGCTTCCGGTTACAGACGAAACAGAGCGGTACCACTGGAAACCATGGGGGGGCAGTGTAGCCAATAGTTCAAGTGAGACGAATATAAAGAGACGAGGAAGAAACTTTAACAATGGTGGAAGTTTTTGAGGAGAAACTTAAATAAGGAGGATCTACATGTTGTTCCTTCACTCGGACACAGGGACAGTTACAGTTGATAGAGAATTCATCGTCCGTTAGGTGTGGTGTGTGTGTGTGTGTGTGTGTGTGTGGTTGTGGGTGTGTGTGTGTGTGTGTGTGGGTGTGGTGTGTGTGTGGTTGTGTGTGTGTGTGGTGTGTGTGGTTGTGGTGTGTGGTGTGTGTGTTGTGGTTGTGGTTGTGTGTCTCACCCTCCACAGTCGGACCAGGATCCAGTTGGTCTGAGCCCAGGGTCTCTGTTCATACGGAGCCAGCAGGTTCCTCATCATGGCCACTCGTCTATAATCAGATCAGATGCGACTCAGATCGTGGATGTTGATTGGTCGTTTACAGCAGCCAATAGCTGCCCTCGACAGTGACCATGAGTTTAACATTGAAAGTCATGACGACAGCTCTCTGTTGTCAAGGACTCCACCACCTTCACCTACGACTGTGGATTTCACCATGAATGTGACGGTGCAGCTCCCTATGTACCGGTCGCTAACTGCCAGAATCCAGTCGCTGGGAGGAAGTTCATGATTACAGAAAGCTTTCTGATTGGACGCTGAATGAGTCGTCAAACAGTGAGAAATGTTTGAGATTCAGGTGTAAAAATACCAGGATGTGTTTTATAGTGAGAGAGACATGAAGAGTTAACAGACAGATACCGGATTCAACCTGGAACATGAATGATTTATGTCCTTTTAAGGACACGTACGTAGTTTTCTCTGCTGCTGAACCTGTTTTTTCAGGATGTGTTTGTTCTGATAAATAAACAGTTGTTGGTGTTTGAACAGTGAAAACTAGCAGCTGAAACTGTGACGGTCAAACAAACACTCACTGCTCCTCTGGGATCCTCTCCACTGCCCTGAGGGATTGTGGGTAGCAGACGTAGCTGGCGAGGGCCTGCATCAGAGAATCTTTAATGTCTGAGAGAAGAGACGTTAGATACAACACGTTAGAGTCAATACCGACGGTTATGCACCATAAATAAAGTGTGTGTGTGTGTGTGTGTGTGTGTGTGTGTGTGTGTGTGTGTGTGTGTGTGTGTGTGTGTGTGTGTGTGTAACCTGTTCCGACGATGCGTGGATCAGCAAAGTGTTTGGCGAGGATGGCAGCCAGCTGAGTCAGTGTCTCTTCGTAACCTGAAGAGAAGAAGATGACAAACATTAAATCTGTCGTCGTGAACATGAGCTCAAACGGAAAGGTGAGTGTGACACACAGGAAGTGATGTCACTTGAACTTCACAGTGTTTGATACCTGATGACAAAGCTGCTGCTGTTACAGTCTGTCCTCAATGATTTGAAGGCTCAGAATATTAGGAACAGCAGCAGCCCTGTCTCGTGTGATGACTCATCTGATAGCCACATGCTGTTTTACTGTCACCTAGGGAACAGGTGACCTTGCACACATGTGACCTATGTGTCACCTGGTAGCTCCTCCATGCTGTTGGCGGGGCTGAAGTAGTTCTTCAGGGCGCTGTAAGCGTTCATGGCCACGTTGAGGTAGAATTCAGGAGTGAAGGCGAACAAGGAGCCCGTGTTGTCTGCGTGTTCGATGGTGCGAATGCAAACGCACAGCAGCCAGTACACATCCAGCATCTTCTCCTGCGCACACACACACACACACACAGTGATGAGTGTGAGGAGTGAGGAGTGTGATGAGTGTGAGGAGTGA
The DNA here is from genome assembly GCA_006182925.3 of Reinhardtius hippoglossoides. NCBI lineage: Eukaryota > Metazoa > Chordata > Actinopteri > Pleuronectiformes > Pleuronectidae > Reinhardtius > Reinhardtius hippoglossoides. The sequence goes on from VCHM03000025.1 coordinate 253,506, forward strand.
GGAGTGATGAGTGTGAGGAGTGAGGAGAGTGATGAGTGATGAGTGTGATGAGTGAGGAGTGAGGAGGAGTGAGGAGTGAGGAGTGAGGAGTGTGAGGAGTGTGAGGAGTGTGATGAGTGTGAGGAGTGATGAGTGATGAGTGATGAGTGATGAGTGTGATGAGTGTGATGAGTGAGGAGTGTGATGGTGAGGTGTGATGAGTGTGATGAGTGAGGGTGTGATGAGTGTGATGAGTGTGATGAGTGATGAGTGTGATGAGAGTGATGAGTGTGATGAGTGTGATGAGTGTGATGAGTGATGAGTGATGAGTGTGATGAGTGTGATGAGTGATGAGTGATGAGTGAGGAGTGAGGAGTGAGGAGTGAGGAGTGAGGAGTGAGGAGTGTGATGAGTGTGATGAGTGTGATGAGTGATGAGTGAGGAGTGATGAGTGTGATGAGTGTGATGAGTGAGGAGTGTGATGAGTGTGATGAGTGTGTGGTGAGTGTGATGAGATGAGTGTGATGAGTGAGGTGTGATGATGAGTGATGAGTGTGAGTGGGGGTGATGAGTGTGAGGTGATGAGTGTGATGGTGGTGTGATGAGTGTGATGAGTGTGATGAGTGTGATGAGTGTGATGGTGATGAGTGGATGAGTGTGATGAGTTGATGTGATGAGTGTGATGATGGTGTGAGTGTGTGAGTGATGAGTGTGATGAGTGTGATGAGGTGATGAGTGTGATGAGTGTGATGAGTGATGAGTGTGATGAGGTGATGGTGATGGTGTGAGTGTGATGAGTGTGATGAGTGTGATGAGTGAGAGTGTGAGTGTGTGATGAGTGTGATGAGTGTGATGAGTGATGAGTGATGAGTGTGATGAGTGTGATGGGGTTGATGAGTGTGATGAGTGTGATGATGGTAGTGATGAGTGTGTATTGATGTGATGAGTGTGATGAGTGATGTGATGAGTGTGGTGATGAGTGTGATGAGTGATGTGATGAGTGTGAGTGGATGTGATGAGTGATGAGTGTGATGAGTGTGATGAGTGTGATGAGTGTGAGAGTGATGAGTGTGATGAGTGTGATGGTGTGATGAGTGTGATTGAGTGTGATGAGTGTGATGAGTGTGATGAGTGTGATGAGTGTGATGAGTGATGAGTGTGATGAGTGTGATGAGTGATGAGTGTGATGAGTGTGATGAGTGTGATGAGTGTGATGAGTGTGATGAGTGTGATGAGTTGATGATGTGATGAGTGTGATGAGTGTGATGAGTGTGAGGTGTGATGAGTGTGATGAGTGTGATGAGTGTGAGTGTAGTGTGATGAGTGTGATGAGTGTGAGTGTGAGTGTGATGAGTGATTGATGGTGTGAGGTGTGATGAGTGTGATGAGTGTGTGAGTGTGATGAGTGTGATGATGTGATGATGTGATGAGTGTGATGAGTGTGATGAGTGTGTGAGTGTGAGTGTGAGTGATGATGTGATGATGTGTGATGAGTGTGATGGTGTGATGAGTGTGAGTGAGTTGATGATGTGATGAGTGATGGTGATGAGTGTGATGTGTGTGATGAGTGTGATGAGTGTGGTGATGAGTGAGAGTGATGAGTGTGATGAGTGATGGTGTGAGTGTGAGGTTGATGGTGGATAGTGTGATGAGTGTGATGAGTGGGTGAGTGTTGATTGATTGATGAGTGATGGACGTGGAGTGTGATGGTTGATCCAGGGTCTGCTGAGGTGATTCAGCTTCTCTGAGAAAACCTTCTGACTCTTCTGCAGCTCGTCCAGGATGTCTGATCTCTGAGGGACACAACCAGCAGGACCACATTTACCAGACTGACACAGGTCACGGGAAACAGGTCACGGGTCACAGGTCACGGGAAACAGGTCACAGGTCACAGGTCACGGGTCACAGGTCACGGGACACGGGCACGGGACACAGGTCACAGGTCACGGGACACAGGTCACAGGACACAGGTCACGGGTCACAGGTCACAGGACACAGGTCACGGGTCACGGGTCACAGGTCACAGGACACAGGTCACGGGTCACAGAACACAGGTCACGGGTCACGGGTCACAGGTCACACCGGTTCTCACCTGTTCTCACTTGTTCTCCCCGGTTCTCACATGTTCTCACTTGTTCTCACCGGTTCTCACCGGTTCTCACTTGTTCTCACTTGTTCTCACTTGTTCTCACTTGTTCTCACTGTTCTCACCGGTTCTCACTTGTTCTCACTTGTTCTCACTTGTTCTCACTTGTTCTCACGGTTCTCACCGGTTCTCACTTGTTCTCACCGGTTCTCACCGGTTCTCACCGGTTCTCACTTGTTCTCACCAGTTCTCACCTGTTCTCACTTGTTCTCACGTTCTCACGGGTTCTCACCGGTTCTCACTGGTTCTCTGTTTCATGTTCACAAATGCAAACAGGACTCACTCTTGCGGGGCAGCGAGCGATCTTCTCCTCTGTGTCCTTCAGCGCCACAGCGTATTCATGGACGTCGTCTGAAACCACCACCATCTGCAGGAAACAGGAGGAGAAACTCCACAGACTCAGTTCTACATGTAAAAAACATGTAATTCTAGCAACCATGTAGATTCATGACAAATGTCCATCTTTTATCATTTTCCCATCGATCGAACGTCTTCAAACTTTAAAGCAAAAGGTCTGATTATTTAATGTCTGATTATTTCAGAGATTCATTAGTGTCCGTTTCCACATCGACATCCTGTATCTGCCAATCATCCCCGACGACCTCGTCTTCCAGCTGTAACGTGTCTGTGTCTGCAGACGACGAGCTCAGGTCATGACGCTTGGCGGCGGCAAGTCAGAGACGAGAACACACCGGTGTGACGTCGCTCACCTTCCCCAGCTGCTGGTGGACGCTCAGGTTGTACATCATCACGATCCCGTCGACGATTTCCAGCAGCGACTTATCTGCCACTGGCTGCTCGGGCTCCTCCACTGGTCGCCCCAGCAACAGGCCATCGTTACCATGGCTACCCTCGACTACAGGACAGAAACAAACAGAACAGAGACTTCAGGTGGACGCTGATCTGAACGCTGCCATCATGATTATGTCCAGAATTCAGTGCTCCAACGCTGCTATTTTCTTTTAATTCTTATCTTTTTAGTACCGATCACTATCTGCTCCAAAACTGAATGAAACTTGGCGAAAGTGTCGGCCGTCATGCGTCAGAACCCGAAGCCTCTCAACAACAAAGAACCGCAGACAAATGAGGCGCTCACTACGAGGCTAATTAGCATTAGCTTGAGCTAAGAACTAATGAGCTTCATTAGTTATGAAAACTATTAAAACCATAAACATATCTGAGTCATATAAACATGATGGACTCACTTTCATATCGACATACACCAGTCATCACAAAAGGCTTCAGAGAATCCCTAACTGCACAGTGCTTGGAATAGTGTCACGTGATAAACCTGGGGGCTGCTGGGAAATGTAGTTTTGGATGGATAACAGGACCTAGATGCACGAAAATTAGTATCATGACCTGATGTTCAAAAACATCTCCTGGAGTCATTCTGAACTAACGTCACTGACACTGGGACAACGGCACATGAACGTTTATACACAAGTTCATTTCTGTTATCACTTTGTAGTTGTTTGCTTGATTATTTCTACAGGTTAGAAAACCTCTATGACTGAACATCTTGCATGTGATTCCCTGACATGAGAAACAAAACAGATAATGTCTGATGATTACTGTTGGTTGAATGAGCGTGCGGCGCCTCATGCGTCCTTCAGTTACTCACTGTCCTCCTCCGTCCTCTGCTCCACAGTCAGCGTGCGGACCTTCACCTTCTCGGGCTGAGTCAGGGCTCGTCTGGGAGTCATCAGGCTGACGGCGGCCGTGCTCAGGAACCGGTTGGCCCGTCCCAAAGTGGGAGAACTCAACCAGCTGGGCCTCGCCAGAGCTCCACCCATCGCTGCACCAAACGGCCTCTGATGAAAAAATGACCAGACAACACGAACTGAGGAAAACGCCATCAGGTGCTGACGTCTGAGATATAATAATAATAATGAGATTCATACATCATCTTATTTCCTTTTTAATTCAATCAAATATAATAATAATGACAACGAAGATGCCTGTGGACAAACCTGTGCTGCTCCGCTCTCCTCGTCCTCGTCCAGGTCGTCCATTGATGCGGCCTGAATCTCTGCAGGGTCGATGATGATGTTGGCTTTACTTGCCAAATCATCTGGTGGATTAAAGCTACGATCAATCAATTATCAATTTAATAATTTATAAAAAACAAAATCAATTGACTAATTGTTGCAGCTATAAATAAATCTGAAAATATATATAATTTATGTAAATATATAGAAACACTGATGTAAATACAGAGAAAAGCTGATGGTGCTTCCTCCTCTCACAGGTTCAACACGGTGTGTGTGGGGGGGGGGGCTCTCAGCCTTATCCCCCTCTCTTTTGTCTTCCCTCCCTCCCCTCACTCTAACTCTCATTCACCCACTCGTTCAGTACAGAGAGCCCAGTCCAGTCCAGTCCGGTCCGGTCCGGCCCGGCCCGGCTCCACCAGCGGGTCCCCAACTATAACAGCGCTCTTTTATGCAGCGTCAGAGGAAAATCGACCAATCCAATACGAGTCTCGCATTGTGGAATTATCACGAGATGTAGTGAATCCACGAGAAACACCCTGCTGTTGTAAATCCATATGATGGCGCAGAGCCCTGGATCAGTGAACTAATCAATACACAAGGTCAAGTTCACTGAACAACTGAGTGACTGATGAGGGCATTCATCAAACCTTGATTCAATTTAGAGAGCGGAGAAGGATGGAAACGAATACTGATGAGGAGGGAGGGAACGAACGAGGGACGGAGGAAATAACGAACTAACGGCTTCAGACTGAGCTCCTCAGTTCTCTGGATCTTCTCTGGAGGATCACACTCAGTTTGTCTTCCTCCTCCTGAGCTCCTGTATAAAGTCTAGATCCAGGAGCAGTGTGAGACACAGCAGAGGATCCTCACTGATTCACTGGGGGGGGGGGGGGGGGAGGAGCTTCTAACACGGGACACAAACCTCTCTGGTGAAGAAGAGCTGACACACACGATGAAGACACAGACGAAGATGTGAAGAGAGTTCGTGGTGATCAGAGCTGACGACGTGTCAGGTGATGTAAACATGATCACATGACCTCTGCAGCAGAGGTCACACGTCACTTCTGGTTCACAGACACAGTCTCCAGAGGAAACATGACCCATTCTACATGCATGACACATGTCAGGGAAGCACCTTCATAAACCTGACTGAACAGACTGAATGACGTAACAGTGATTTCATAAACATGAACATGTAAAGTCGCCTGAACACACAACAGATGATTCACTTTTTAAAGGTTTGACTTTGTTCTGGTTGATTTGATCTCAGTGAGAAAAACAACACAAAGCAACAGCTCCCTCTGGTGGAGAAAACACTACAGTGTCATCTTCTTCATCATCATGGGAGGGGAACTGAGAGGAAAGAGTCAGAGCTGGTTTACCTGCCACAACCAACCAGCCAATCAGAACACAGGTACTGACCAAGCAGCCAATCAGAACACAGGTACTGACCGACCAGCCAATCAGAACACAGGTACTGACCGACCAGCCAATCAGAACACAGGTACTGACCGACCAGCCAATCAGAACACAGGTACTGACCGACCAGCCAATCAGAACACAGGTACTGACCAAGCAGCCAATCAGAGCACAGGTACTGACCAAGCAGCCAATCAGAACACAGGTACTGACCGACCAGCCAATCAGAACACAGGTACTGACCGACCAGCCAATCAGAACACAGGTACTGACCAACCAGCCAATCAGAACACAGGTACTGACCAAGCAGCCAATCAGAGCACAGGTACTGACCGACCAGCCAATCAGAGCACAGGTACTGACCGACCAGCCAATCAGAACACAGGTACTGACCAAGCAGCCAATCAGAGCACAGGTACTGACCAAGCAGCCAATCAGAACACAGGTACTGACCGACCAGCCAATCAGAACACAGGTACTGACCAACCAGCCAATCAGAGCACAGGTACCACAGAGAGACGTGTGTACAAACCTTTGAGTGTTTTCTTGAGGTGGGAGAGGAGCCCCCCCAGTCTCTGCAGGTCAAAGTAATCCACCTTCCCATTGTAGAAGAGCTGAGGGGGGACGTACGCCTCTGAAACAACAGCAGAGAGAGAGAGAGAGGTGAGAGAACGAGAAATAAAGAGAGAGAGAAATAAAGTGATAAATAAAATGATGATCACTGTTGTCGTACCTTCACTCCTGACGCTGCCCTGAGTCTTCCTGTTCCCGTCGTCCCAGCAGGTTCTCACCGCCGTGATGAGGCGGTGCAGGAAACACACCATGTACTCAGGAGGACACAGAGCTGTGGGGTGCTGCTCTCACACACACACACACACACACACACACACACACACACACACACACACACACACACACACACACCACACACACACCACACACACACACACACACACACACACACACACACACACAATTTGAATTCCATCTTGGTGCTCTTGAGATATTGTGTTAAAGAAATGCGACGGACAACCTGAAAACATAATGCCTCCGGCCACTGGGTGTCGCCACCACAGAGGCATAAAACCCTAAATAACACTAGAGGAAATAAACCCTGACAAATCATAGAGTCTGAATCAGTCATTCACTAACCCCTACTTTACTATATAACGTTTTCTATGGAGAGGACTAAATACTGAGATCAGCAGCATAAGAAAAAAACACTTTTGGTCACTACCATTTTCTCTGCACCGGTAATGACATCATTGCAGAATTATGACGACTACAACAAACAACTGGTGGAAAATCCGAGGGTAAATTTAAAATGTTTATTTTACACTTAGTATTAATACTTTTAAGTAAAAAACACTGTGAATGATCATCTCTAAATATGTTTGTGTTGCTCTGCTTGTATTTACATTATTACGACCGGGCAGCACCTGAAACTCACTGTATAGATTATATAGTGATGAGTGATTTCAGACCATGTCTCCTGAGACACGTTTCAAAGAGCAGGATGTCCAGCTGTAGGCGTAGAACTAAGTACAGGGCTCTTATTTTGAAGGCAACACAGACGTGCAGGTACATCAGTCGCTGTACCTGCACGTCTGTCTTGGTTTACATGGCGTGTTGTTAAGTTGTGTTGTTGTGTCGTTAGTGACGCTCACCCCTCTGTTACTGGCATTCTCCTGCAAGAACTTCCTGAACTTGTTGAGGAAAATATAACGAGACGCTTCTCCCTGAAAGATAGAGAGAGGTGACGTCTGCAAATAACGCACAACACTCACACACTCTGTCACACAACACTCACTCACAACACTCACACACTTATTAAACACAGTTTGTGAAGCAGCAGACAGTTATGATGGTGAATGCTGTGATGAAGAACATACCGTCGTTTTGTCTTTGTTATTTAGCAGCAGCCTCAGGATTTGAACCTGCAACTCTTCCACCACTGCAGCAGACACACATGACGTAAGTTCAGCTGGGGTCACGTCATTAAACAGATATATGAAAACAGAAAACTTGACCTCTGACCTTCTATCCTCTTCTTCAGTCTCTGACAACCTCGCTCATACGCTCGACGCCTCAGACGCTCGTCTGCACTCTCATCTTTACACTCCCGCTCGTCTTTACCCTGAGAGGGAACATATACATGTATATACCATTAATCAATGCACCTATACATAATCAATACATCACTCAATAAAGATACAGTCACTGATCCTCTTTATATACACTCACTGATCCTCTTTATATACAGTCACTGATCCTCTTTATATACAGTCACTGATCATCTTTATATACAGTCACTGATCATCTTTATATACAGTCACTGATCCTCTTTATATACAGTCACTGATCATCTTTATATACAGTCACTGATCATCTTTATAAAACCGTCACTGATCCTCTTTATATACAGTCACTGATCATCTTATATACAGTCACTGATCCTCTTTATATACAGTCACTGATCATCTTTATATAACAGTCACTGATCCTCTTTATATACATCACTGATCCTCTTTATATACAGTCACTGATCCTCTTTATATACAGTCACTGATCATCTTTATATACAGTCACTGATGGTCTTTATATACAGTCACTGATCATCTTTATATACAGTCACTGATCATCTTTATATCAGTCACTGATCATCTTTAATACAGTCACTGATCATCTGTATATCAGTCACTGATCATCTTTATAATACAGTCACTGATCATCTTTATATACAGTCACTGATCATCTTTATATACAGTCACGATGGTCTTTATATACATCACTGATCATCTTTATATACGTCCTGATCATCTTTATATCAGTCACTGATCCTCTTTATATACAGTCACTGATCCTCTTTATATACAGTCCTGATCATCTTTATATACATCCCTGATGGTCTTTATATACAGTCACTGATGGTCTTTTATACAGTCACTGATCCTCTTTATATACATCACTGATCATCTTTATATACAGTCACGATCCTCTTTTATACAGTCACTGATCCTCTTTATATACAGTCACTGATCCTCTTTATATACAGTCACGGATCCTCTTTATATACAGTCACTGATCATCTTTATATACAGTCACTGATCATCTTTATATACAGTCACTGATCATCTTTATATACAGTCACTGATCATCTGTATATACAGTCACTGATCATCTGTATATACAGTCACTGATCATCTTTATATACAGTCACTGATGGTCTTTATATACAGTCACTGATCCTCTTTATATACAGTCACGATCATCTTTATATACAGTCACTGATCCTCTTTATATACAGTCACTGATCATCTTTATATACAGTCACTGATCCTCTTTATATACAGTCACTGATCATCTTTATATACAGTCACTGATCATCTTTATATACAGTCACTGATCATCTTTATATATAGTCACTGATCATCTTTATATACAGTCACTGATCCTCTTTATATACAGTCACTGATCCTCTTTATATACAGTCACTGATCCTCTTTATATACAGTCACTGATGGTCTTTATATACAGTCACTGATCCTCTTTATATACAGTCACTGATCGTCTTTATATACAGTCACTGATCGTCTTTATATACAGTCACTGATCGTCTTTATATACAGTCACTGATCGTCTTTATATACAGTCACTGATCATCTTTATATACAGTCACTGATCCTCTTTATATACAGTCACTGATGGTCTTTATATACAGTCACTGATGGTCTTTATATACAGTCACTGATGGTCTTTATATACAGTCACTGATGGTCTTTATATACAGTCACTGATCCTCTTTATATACAGTCACTGATCCTCTTTATATACAGTCACTGATCCTCTTTATATACAGTCACTGATCCTCTTTATATACATATATAAAGCTTGGTTTTACCTCCTTGTCGAAATGTGTTGGCCACCAGGTGGTGGGGATGAGCTCTTCAAGCCCCGCCTCCTTAACCCTCAGAGGAGTCTTGATGTAGAAGAAGACGACAGATCGCAGGACGTCGAACGTGAATCAGTGTTAAAGAGAAACTGTCTGATACGTCTAATAGAGTATTAAAGGTTATATAATTGAAGTTATATAAGAGGATATAAGACGTTGTTGAGCAGGTACTTCCTGGACTTCTCATGATGCAGGACGGCCGTGGTCAGACGCAGGTAGTGGATCTGAAACACCCGGGGACATCATCAGTCACACACTGATACTTTCAATAATCAACTCCCACAGACTACAGCTCGAAGGTCCAGGTCCACATCTGTCCTCTGTTCACATCTGTCCTCTGTCCATCCCTGTCCTCTCACCACATCTGTCCACACCTGTCCTCTGTCCACATCTCTTCATCCTCTGACCACACCTGTTCTCCATCCACCCCTGTCCTCTTTCCACATCTGTCCTCTGACCAAATATGTCCTCTGTCCGACCCTGTCCTCTGTCTCAGGTTTGGTCCTGGACCTGCTCACCTGCTTGTTCTTACCTGGAAGCCGAGGTCAGGGATGATGGGAGAGAACCGATAGGCTCTGAGAAGTGACATCATCAACTGCTTCAGACACTCGTTCACTTCATAGTCCTTGAGAGACAGAGGAGAGAGAGAGAGAGAGAGAGAGACAGAGGGAGAGAGACAGAGGGAGAGAGGAGAGAGAGAGAGAGGAGAGGGAGAGAGGAGAGAACAGAGGGAGAGGACGAGGGATAAAAAGAAGAGGGAGAGAGAAGAAGGGAAGGGAGAGAGGAAGAGTTAGACCTCCATAAATAAATAAATAAATAATCATCAGTACAACTGTGAATCACACAAACATTTAAAATCATCTTCTGAGCGAAGAACAAAACTGGAGCATAAACATTTACAAAGATCCGCTTCAGATTTTTAACTTTTTAAATGTGGTCACACGTGATTTCCTCAACCTCCACAGGGGGGGGGGCTGCAGCCCTTTGAAAACAGCACAGCGCCCCCCACTGGCTGAAGATCACCTGCCCAGGCCACGCCCTCCTCCAGTCTCCTGATCCACTTCCTGCTCCCTGTCCTCCATGTCTACCTCCGCCTCCTGTGTGTGCGTGTGCGTGTGTGTGTGTGTGGCGTGTGTGTGTGTGTGCGTGTGCGTGTGTGTGTGTGTGTGCGTGTGTGTGTGCGTGTGCGTGTGTGTGCGTGTGTGTGTGTGCGTGTGTGTGCGTGCGTGTGCGTGTGTGTGCGTGTGTGTGCGTGTGTGTGTGCGTGTGTTACCTCCATCAGCAGCCAGAACAGGTCCAGTAGTTGTTGTATCAGTGGATGTTCATCCACTGAACCTCCTCCCTCCAGAATCCCCAACAGGAAGTTCATCAGCACGTCCTCCACCAGGTACACCTTACACTGAGGACAGGTATATAAAAACCTTAACCACTGGAGACATGTCTGATGGGATCATGATGAAATCCCCAGGACAACAGAGACAGTTTGTCCCTGTTCTGATGACGTGGTCTCAGAGACATTCAGCAGCCTCCTGGTTCACGTCTCATCACAAACATCAGAAACAACACGTTAAATAAAAGGTGGAGGACGATTTTCACCATGAGAGGAGCAAAGTGGTTGAAGATGTGAGCCAGAGTGACGAGGACTGTCGGTTCTCCATGAAGACTCCACATCGCACAATCCGTCTCCAGCAGCCTGTCCTCCTGCAGAGAGGACACAAGGACATCAGGGTCAGAGGTCACAGAGACATTAAAGTCCGATGTCACAGAGACATTAAGGACAGAGGACAAAGAGAAATCAGGGTCAGAGGACAAAGAGACGTCAGGGTCAGAGGACAAAGAGACATCAGGGTCAGAGGACAAAGAGACGTCAGGGTCAGAGGACAAAGAGACGTCAGGGTCAGAGGACAAAGAGACGTCAGGGTCAGAGGACAAAGAGACGTCAGGGTCAGAGGACACAGAGACATTAAGGTCAGAGGACAAAGAGACGTCAGCGTCAGAGGACAAAGAGACGTCAGGGTCAGAGGACACAGAGACATTAAGGTCAGAGGACAAAGAGACGTCAGCGTCAGAGGACACAGAGACGTCAGGATCAGAGGACAAAGAGACGTCAGCGTCAGAGGACAAAGAGACGTCAGCGTCAGAGGACAAAGAGACGTCAGGGTCAGAGGACAAAGAGACGTCAGCGTCAGAGGACAAAGAGACGTCAGCGTCAGAGGACACAGAGACGTCAGGGTCAGAGGACACAGTGACATTAAGCTCAGAGGACAAAGAGACGTCAGGGTCAGAGGACAAAGAGACGTCAGGGTCAGAGGACAAAGAGACGTCAGGGTCAGAGGACACAGTGACATTAAGCTCAGAGGACAAAGAGACGTCAGGGTCAGAGGACAAAGAGACATTAAGGTCAGATTGACAAAGACGAGGGTAAGATGGAGACACAGAGACATGGAGACGTACCTGAGTGTCGATGGCGCTGCAGAGGACGTTCTTGATGTATCCAAGCAGCTTGTGAGCTTTCAGCAGGTCAGAGGTCGGAGGGTTCTGCAGCGGCAGGTAACCGTCCACAGGATACGTGCACACGTGCACGTTAAAGACAAACACACTGAGCTGATGCACATGCACGAGGGTCAGAGGTCAAACACACACATTAACACACATACTAACACACACACACACCACACAGTGAAGGATATCGCAGCGGCCGGCTGCCGAAGTTAAATGCCACTGACTCTTTGAACGACAAACTGATGGAGGGAAAGTAGGCGACGCCCGGACCCGTCTTTATGTTGGTGAAAGCTGTGCCCAGAGACTGTCCATTCCTGAGGACAGGAAACTGTTAACTTAGCTTAGCATAAAGACTGGAAACAAGGGAAACTGTTAGCTTAGCATAATCAGATCACAGATTAACATCTCATTTATTAACAAATAAACAAATACACATGTTTATAAATGAATAAATACTTTTCTTGACCTATGTACAGAGCCTTGAGATAATGTATATTATGATTTGGCGCTAAACAAATCATATTGAATTGAATATAATATATAAATAACTGAATAAAATGTTTTCTTACAAGCAGAATGTGATGGTTCCTTCGTCCAGGTCGATCAGACAGCTGACGATGTCTCCTGCCGCCCACGACTGAGAGGAAACATCAGGCATCAATAATCATCTCTGTGTTTCATCTAGACTTTGAGCAGTGCAACAGTGTGTGTGTGTGTGTGTGTGTGTGTGTGTGTGTGTGTGTGTGTGTGTATAATTGTACGTAGCAGAAACAATGCGTATGTAGACGCTCAGGTGTGATCTCACCTTCCCGTAGTTTGTGGTCGTCACGTTCCACTTCCTCACTCTGTTTCCATCGTACGCGTAAGAATCAGGTGTGTCACCTACACCCTCCTGACAGGAACACACACAGTTAAATATATATGTATACACACACAGCTATACACATGCACACTCTGTATTGTGTGTGTACCTCCTGGTTAAAGCGACAGTTCAGTGTACACCAGCCGATCTGCATCAGACCCTGTGAGGAGATCAGAACCTCGTACGCCCACTTCCCTGCAGAGAGAGAGAGTCACATCCTTGCGTGACAATGAAGACAAACTGAATCATGTGATATGATGGTCACATGACCACAGAATAAAGCGCGTTACCTTTATAAACACAAGTGGTGGCTCTGATGGAGCTGAAGTTGCTGTGACCTATGACCTGAAGACACATAACATTAAAAACATAGTTCATGCAGAAGACACACGGGGGCTTCAGGTAGAGGATCGTCATCATCTCACCCCGAGCAGGTCGTCATCGACAAACAGGAGACCTTCAAATCCACTGGTGTGATCGAGGACGACCGGCTGAGGTCCCAGACGACCCTCCACAGGCTGATCTGGTCGTACACACAGAGACACACATGTTAGAACATGTAAGAGCGACACGCTAGAACGACACGTTACAGCGACACGTTAGAACGACACGTTGCAACACGTTAGGACGACACGTTAGGACGACACGTTACGACGACACGTGACGACGACACGTGACAACACGTTAGGACGACACATTAGGACGACACGTGACGACACGTTACGACGACACGTTAGGACGACACGTGACGACACGTTACGACGACACGTTACGACGACACGTTGCGACGACACGTGACACGTTGCAACACGTTAGAACGACACGTGACGACACGTTACGACGACACGTTACGACGACACGTGTCGTCGTCACGTGTCGTCGCCACGTGACGACGACACGTGGCGACGACACGTGACGACGACACGTTGCGACGACACGTGACACGTTGCAACACGTTAGAACGACACGTGACGACACGTTGCGACGACACGTGACGACGACACGTGTCGTCGTCACGTGTCGTCGCCACGTGACGACGACACGTGGCGACGACACGTGACGACGACACGTTACGACACGTGACGACGACACGTGACGACGACACGTGGCGACGACACGTGACGACGACACGTTACGACACGTGACGACGACACGTGACGACGACACGTTAGGACGACACGTTACGACGACACGTTACAGCGACACGCTAGAACGTCATTTTACAACAAAACGCTAGAACGACACGTTGCAACACGTTAGAACGACACGTGACGACAGGTTACGACGACACGACGACACGTGACGACGACACGTGACGACGACACGTGACGACACGTTACGACGACACGTGACGACACGTGACGACGACACGTGACGACACGTTACGACGACACGTGACGACGACACGTGACGACACGTTACGACGACACGTGACGACACGTTACGACGACACGTGACGACACGTTACGACGACACGTGACGACGACACGTTACGACGACACGTGAGGACGACACGTGACGACGACACGTTGCGACGACACGTGACGACGACACGTGACGACGACACGTGGCGACGACACGTGACGACACGTGACGACACGTTACGACGACACGTGACGACGACACGTGACGACACGTGACGACACGTGACGACACGTTACGACGACACGTGACGACACGTGACGACACGTTACGACGACACGTTACGACGACACGTGACGACGACACGTTACGACGACACGTGACGACACGTGACGACACGTTACGACGACACGTTACGACGACACGTGACGACGACACGTTACGACGACACGTGACGACACGTGACGACACGTTACGACGACACGTTACGACGACACGTGACGACACGTTCAGTGGATCTGAATCATGTTGATGAAGAAGAAGAGATTCATCGTTTTCAACTTACCTCTGATCTCCTCTGAAGGTTCTTCTTCTGACAGAAGGTTCTCAAGGTGGCAACCAAGATCCTGGAAACCAAGAGGCTTCCTGAGAGGAGGAGAGGAGGAGGACGACGACGACGAAGAGGAGAGGAGGAGGAAGAAGAGGAGGGGAGAGGAGGAAGAAGGAGGGAGGAGAGAAGGAGGAAGAAGAGGAGAGGAGAGGAGAGGAGAGAGGAGGAGAGGAGAGGAAGAGGAGGTCAAATACACTTTCTTCATACAACATGTGTTGTCAGTAAACCATGGTTTCCATGGGAACAGGGTCCATCTGATGAACATGAACCACTTACAAAAAACTTTAAACATAAGACTCACAGACCGATCACAGACCGACCATGGAGCAACTGACCGCTACAGACAGAGCAGGCTGCCTGTAGCGGTCCGTGATGATCCCTTAGGTCTGAAGAACCAGAGTCACACACGACCTCAATCTGTGTCACTTATTTTTACACAGAAAAGGATCCGACAACATGTGGAACTCAACCTGCTCAACTGTCTGTGTGTGTGGTGTGTGTGTGTGTGGTGTGTGTGTGTGTGTGTGTGTGTGTGTGTCTATGTATAGAGCGGCTGAAGGTAACATGAATCTGTCCGGCTTAAGGGAAAAGGCCAGTGAAACACTAGTGTGTCTCTCTCCTCACACACACACACACACACACACACACACACACACACACACACACACACACACACACACACACACACACACACACACACACACACACACACACACACACACACACACACACACACACACACACACACACTTTTTTCTGTTGCTCAACACTTGAACGCGTCAAAGCAAAACAACAAGTCTCTGACTGGACAGTTTCCCACACACATGAACTACAGTGTGTCCACATACTTCTGTCACAGCTCAGTTATTTACAGTGAACGCAGGATATTTAGTGATCAGTGTGTGTAGGTCATGAACATGTGTGTGAGAACAATGTTGTATGAAGCAACAACACAAACCATGTGTGTGTCGCAGAGTTCACAGGCTCCACCCACACGTGTATGGTTTAAAACTTAATCCACCTTTTTCCAGAAAAGTGTCACATGACTGTTGACATACACTGGTCATGTGGTGTAAACAGGAAGTAGATTGTCTCTGCAGTTGGTTGCTTAGTAACAGAAGTGAAGGTGAAGAGTCAGAGCCGACGACGAGGTGGAACTGTTACTGACAGGAAGTGTTACTGACAGGAAGTGTTAGAAACAGGAAGTGTTACTGACAGGAAGTGTTAGCGACGCTTTGTGTTCACCGCTGGGCGTCGAGTCATGTGACTGATGAGAACCAATCAGGAAGAGAACGTCTGCGTCATCGTTTACTAAAGTCTCAGTTTGTGTTCAGACTGAAACACAAACCCAGAGTTTTCAATCTGAAACGAGACCAGCAGCGTAACCATAGCAACAGTGATGAGTTTAAAACTGAAACGTGGCTCTGTTGTTCACGGCAACAACAAGCTGTTCCTCTCCAGGATGGATGATTGACGGATGTTACCTGAGCGAGGCGACTGCTGGTCCATGTTTGGTTGAAGGAAACACATGATGGAGATAATCACTGAGCAGCTTCTCATTCACGATCCCTGACAACAGAGAAACACACAGTTTACTGTTAACACACACACACAACAGAAACACACAACAGACACACGCACAGTGCTAGTGTGGCTCCGTCTATTTCATGAAGAGTCCCAGCACATGAACCGTCAATCAAACCCAGGACTGACTGTCAGTCAACATCAATCAGATCAATGAAACTGTTCTAAACACATCAAGTACGTCAGAAAATAACAATACTGTCTCTGCAGTGTGTGTGTGTGTGTGTGTGTGTGTGTGTGTGTGTGTGTGTGTGTGTGTGTGTGTGTGTCTGTGTGTTACCTGTAGCTCTGGCCTTGTCACTGTCTGATGACAGTCTGTAGTTACGGCGAGTCAGAGCGGTGCCTCCTCCTCGAGAGCTCATCCTGTCTGACAGGGTCAGCTGCCCCCCCTACAGAGAGAGAGAGTACTGTTAATACTGTACTACACACAGTACTACAGTCATACTGCATTACACACACAGTACTAGTCATACTCCATTACACACACAGTACTACAATCATACTGCATTACACACACAGTGCTACAGTCATACTCCATTACACACACAGTACTACAGTCATACTGTACTACACACACAGTGCTACAGTCATACTCCATTACACACACAGTACTACAGTCATACTGTACTACACACACAGTGCTACAGTCATACTCCATTACACACACAGTACTACAGTCATACTGCATTACACACACAGTACTACAGCCATACTGTACTACAATCATACTCCATTACACACACAGTACTACAGCCATACTGTACTACACAGTACTACAATCATACTGCATTACACACACAGTGCTACAATCATACTGCATTACACACACAGTACTACAGTCATACTGTACTACACAAAGTACTAGTCATACTGCATTACACACAGTACTACAGTCATACTCCATTACACACACAGTGCTACAGTCATACTCCATTACACACACAGTGCTACAGTCATACTCCATTACACACACAGTACTACAGTCATACTGCATTACACAAAGTACTAGTCATACTGCATTACACACAGTACTAGTCATACTGCATTACACACAGTACTACAGTCATACTGTACTACACACACAGTGCTACAGTCATACTCCATTACACACACAGTACTACAGTCATACTGCATTACACAAAGTACTAGTCATACTGCATTACACACAGTACTACAGTCATACTCCATTACACACACAGTACTACAGCCATACTGCATTACACAAAGTACTAGTCATACTGCATTACACACAGTACTACAGTCATACTGCATTACACACACAGTGCTACAGTCATACTGTACTACACACAGTACTACAGTCATACTCCATTACACACACACACACTTCAGAGAGAGTACTGTTAATACTGTAGTACACACATTACTACAATCATACATGAATACACACAGAACTACAGTAACTAACTGTAGTAACTGTAACTACAGTTAGTTACTGTAGTAACTGTGAGTACGCGAGTTCTCACGGTATCTTATGAAGCTAACGCAGCTGTTCGCATGTTAGCTCCCAGTTAAACCAGTTACACCCGGTTCGTGTGGGTCGAGCCCGGCTGATCTGGACCGTGTCCCCGGACAGTCCGGGTCCTCGGCTGCTCGCTGTTAGCCGTTAGCTCACAGCAGCTACATGAAGCTAAGGTTAGCACGCACCGCTGGCTTCAGGTCCCCGGGCCTCTGCTGCAGCTGCGGCCGCTCGCGGTGTCTGTCCTCCGGGCTGACAGCTGAGACGAGTCCCGCTGATGTCCACAGGAAGACACAGCCTGGGAACGCCCCTAAGCACGGAGCCCCAGCTGGTCCAAAACTCACGGAAAACCGCGAAGCGAAGATGAGTCAGGTTTGTTTGGACACATTAACTATAGTTGATATAGTATATATTTATAATATTATATATATTATATGTTATATTATATTATGATATATTATGTTATACTATATATTATTTAAATAAAATGTGTGTATAACTAAAGAGATTCAACTTTAAATCGAACTGAACCAACAGTCATCCTCTTTCATGTTCCCCCTGTTGAAGGTCAGCAGCTACAGGCACAACGCTGCTCCATCACTAAAGCTCGTTCAGCAATAAATACATGGAGAAATATTTCCTGAATCTGAATGAGGAATCAGAGGAGAGTTATATTACTCTGACCTGTTGAGATTAACAAGGAAACCAAAACCCTTTTCCACCTTAGAAACACAGCAAAGGTATCAGATAGCCGACGTCTTCGTCTTCTACGTGTGCGGCTCCTCTTCTTCATCCTGAGATGTTTGTGTTCTTCCAGCTTCACGTCCGTCACGTGTTAGAAACCTCGTCCACACGTCCACTCGCTCTCTGGGAAGCTTCCACACATCGTCCTGCTGTTTCCTCACATGGACTCACGAGGACATGTTACACACATTTACCAGGAGGCTGCAGGAGAAGATCCAGAACATGTCCAGAGACACTGACTCAGACATTAGTTCTCACACACAGAACCTGCAGAACGTGTCAGGAACACGTCAGGAACATGTGAGGAACATGTGAGGAACATGTGAAGAACACGTCAGGAACATGTGAGGAACACGTCCGGACTTCATGTGTGAAAACAGCTTCAGTCACATCATGTGTTTAAAGAGTTCAACAAAACACGTCCACTGCTTTATTAATAATTTAATATTTATTGTCAAAAACCATCTGTGTGTAATTACAGTTATTAAGGCATCAGAGTAATGAAAATATAATAAATCTTTTGTCTGAGCTTGAGATTCAAGTGCAACATGAAAAATAACCTCTGAGCCCTTTTTGGACGTTATCAGAACATCTGTTTCAAACGTCAGCGGAAGAAAAATGATTTAAAGATGTTTCATAACTAACGTCGTCAGACTGAAGACTTTAGTTTCCAGTCGATGTCGCTGGAGCTTCTTTAACATTTCACATTTAAACCAACAAATATTATACAATAAAATCTTCAGTTTCACATGTAACAAAATATCCATTCTAACTTTATTTATTCAGCACAGTTTTAGTCTGATATTGATTAACTAGCATGAAATATATTGATTAATTGTAAAATATAAAACAGAAAATTCAGTTTCCTGTCAAGCTCCAGAATTAAAGACAAACTGATCTCATACACAAAACTATTTATAGATTAGAAAACAGTGAAAAATGTTTCAGATGAGGACATCGTCCAACAGGTCAATGTGACAGAAGACGACGACATCAATTAATCTTGCAATCGTTTCAGCAGTAACTTGATGGGATGATTCTGTGGGTTGATGTTGTGGACATAGACGTGTCCTCACATTCATGTCCAGCGCAAAGACGGACATGATGGAGAAAACCTGTGTGTGTGGTTGAAGGCGATTGGACGGAGGACGGAGGGCTCGGATTGGCTCTCAGCCCATGTAGGGGTAGGTCCAGTCACGGAGGGGGATGTTTGTCTGTTTCACCACCTGCGGAGACGTCCACCTCAGGACGTAGTGAGAACCTCCAGGTTTGTCGTTGGTCCCTTGATGAAGAGAGGAAGGAGCGTTCAGATGACAGAGCAGCGGCAGCGTCACTGTGATTCCAGGTAACAACTCTCACCTGAAGCTCGAGCGCCGCCAAATGGCTGCTGGGCAACGACGGAGCCGGTGCATTTATCATTGACGTAGTAGTTTCCGGCAGCATATCTCAAAGCGGCTGCAGCTTCATCGATCACAGACCTGCCACACAAAACCCTCAGTGATGAAAACTGGTTCAGCTGTTTCATTATTCTTTTATTTTGTAGCTACTTCAGGTGAGGTACTTCCTGTAACTGATTCAGCTGTGATTGTCTCTGTTCCTATCTGTGTTATAATAATATAATAAAGTTTGGTTTGAGTGACTTTTTTCATCTGACATCAGAACCTTCTCGTCACCCTCTTGTCCTGACCTCCCACTGACCTCCACTGACCTCCCTCTGACCTCCCACTGACCTCCCTCTGACCTCCCTCTGACCTCCCTCTGACCTCTCACTGACCTCCCACTGACCTCCCACTGACCTCCCACTGACCTCCCACTGACCTCCCTCTGACCTCCCACTGACCTCCCTCTGACCTCCCTCTGACCTCCCACTGACCTCCCTCTGACCTCCCACTGACCTCCCTCTGACCTCCCACTGACCTCTCACTGACCTCCCTCTGACCTCTCACTGACCTCCCACTGACCTCCCACTGACCTCCCTCTGACCTCCCACTGACCTCCCTCTGACCTCCCACTGACCTCCCTCTGACCTCCCACTGACCTCCCTCTGACCTCCCTCTGAACTTACTGATCCTGAGCGAACACGGCTCCTGTCAGAGCGTACGGTGACGTGTTGTCAATCAGCCGCAGAACTTCCTTGTAGTCGTTGTCAGGATAAACGTAAACCGTCAGAACCGGACCAAAGATTTCCTACACAACACAAACAATGTTACATGAGCGCCCGCACACGCACACGCACACAATTACATTGAGTGACTCACAATAAGTGCATCAACCATGAGGGAACAAACCCAGAACAACAAGAATCAAGTCAGCACATTAACTTCAAAACTACAAAGTGCAACTTGGGAAGAGATGTTACAGACAACGTCCAGATAATGGTGCGATGCCGCCTGCACCTCATTCATGATGGCGTCCTGTGGGTCCGTGGTCTCGATGATGGTCGGCTCCACAAAGTATCCCTTCCTGTCGTCACAGCGTCCTCCGGCGATGACCTTCAGACTGGCAGACGACTTGGCGTGATCGAGCCACCTTTTAATGCGACTGAATGACTGCAGGAGGAAGAGAGAGACGTCAGGAATAAAAAGATGAAAAGAGAGAAGGGAAGTGAAGAGGAAACTCAACCTTGTCGTCGATGACGGCGGAGAAGAAGCTGCTGAAGTCTTCAACAGGCTGAAGAAGATAAACAACGTTAACCTTTAACTGAAGCTGAAAACATTGGTCAGACAATTCAAACTGTTTCTCTTCATTAAACAGGTTTTAGAGGAGGATGAAGTCCATGCAGCTGAGTGAGAGCTGACGTGTTTAAATGAACTCACGTCTCCCACTCTGATGTCTCGATGAATGTCCAGGAGTCCTTGTTTGATCTGCGGCCACACGCTCTCAGCCACGTACATCCTCGAGCACGCCGAACACTTCTGACCTCCGTACTCGAACGCAGAGCGAATCGTCCCCGTCACCACGCTCTGGACGTCCGCAGAGCTGTGGACGAAGTGGAAGTTCTTCCCGCCACACTCTAAAAGCATCAGGAGACACGTTCAGTGAATGAGAAGTCACAGGACGCTGAGAGGAAGACGAGTGTGGACAGATGATGGTTTGACCTCCAAACGTTAGAGGTCGTACTCACCTCCTGCCAGTCGAGGGAAGACCCTATACGTGTCCAGGTTCTGTCCCACTTGTCTCCAGAGACGCTTGAACGTTCTGAGGAACAAAATCTGTTTCAGTCACTGTGATGAGTCAGTTTTCAATGATTCCTCAACAGTGAAAATAAAAACTGTTTTTACTGATCTATTAAAGACGCTTCTTACGGGACGCTGCCGGTGAAGTTGATTCCCGCAAGGTGCTCAGAGGAGGTGACGGTGTCTCCGAACACGGGGCCATCAGCTGGGAGGAACTGGATGATGTTTGGCGGGAGACCACATTCCCTCAAGACTCTGTAGACGGCGTAGCTCGCAGAAATTGCGGCGTCACTGGGCTTCCACAGAACCACGTTACCCTGAAACACAACTGGATCAGTCTGTTGATCCTCAAACATTCATCAGTCCCTCATTAATAATGTTGTAATCAGTTTATCAATAATCACAATGATTGGTCTGTTGTCACCACAGCTGACAGAGACCAACGCGTCCACACTCACCATCAGAGTCGGGGTTCCCGCCAGGTTTCCACCAATAGCAGTGAAGTTAAATGGAGCCACAGCTGCTACAAAGCCCTGAGAGAGAAGAAGAGATGAGACCAGCACCGACCTGCAGACGCTCGATCATCTCTCAGGACAAAGAGAGTAATGTAATGACACCTCCTCACCTCCAGGCCGCGGTACAGCATCGTGTTAGTGCTTCCCTCTGCGTCAATCGGCTGCTGCCTCTCCAGTGCGACTGCGTTTTGGGCGTTGAACCTGAAGAAGTCGATGAGCTCGGCAGCGGCGTCGATCTCGGCTTGGACCACCGTCTTGCCCTGCAGTGTAGAGGTCAGAGGTTAACAAGAGATTTCTTAGAATGAACTGAGTGAAAAAGTCTTTGAGGCCCCCTACTGGCCCCTTCAAGTCATTACAGACCCTTTAAACTGTGTCTGCCCTCGTCACTGACTCTGATCAAACTGACTTCACTGGTCTCGTCTCACGCACCTGTCCGATCATGGTCTTGGCGAGGATCTCCGCTCTCCTCGGTCCACTGATGACATCAGCGGCCTTGAACAGGACCTGGGCTCGGTCCTGAACCGGTTTCAGGTCCCACTCTCTCCTCGCCGCCATGGACGCCAGGATGGCTTTGTTGATGAGCTCCTGAGGAGAAGGAGAGCTGTGAGAGTACACATAAAACACAACAGCTCCTCCTGCTGGTCAGAGTCAGACACAGATAAAAACAACATGTGACTCAGATCTACGGTGGCCCCGAGAGCTCAACGCACTGCAACTTAAGAAAACACATGCAAGTGGACAAAACACAAGCAAAGTAAGAAAACATCTTCATCAATTTGACAACACAACACCACACATTCCAGAAACGCGCTGCAACTACAGAAAACAACAACGGACGTTTTAAAATACTATTTTAAAATATTTGAGACTGAATCTAAACATCAGGTGTGAAAGGTTCCCCTGTTGGTTTGCAGTGAAAACACTTTGTGGATAGTTTGGACCAATCACAGGAAGTAGAGCCAGCATTAATCAATAGAAGAAGAAGAAGAAGAAGAAGAAGAAGAAGAAGAAGAAGTCTTCCCCTCCGATGATATGTTTGAACCACGAGGACGTTCGTTTGGTGCATTTGAACTAGTGTACTACAGTACTTTAGAGTACTGTGGTACTTTGGAGTACTGTGGAGTACTGTGGCACTTTGGAGTACTGTGGTACTCTCGAGTACTGTGGAGTACTGTGGCACTTTGGAGTACTGTGGAACTCTCGAGTACTGTGGAGTACTGTGGTACTTTGGAGTACTGTGCATGCAGGTGCTGATGCTGCTAGTGATACCATCGTTACCATGGCAACCAGATGAAGCTTCATTCATTTCCTCCATTCACACAGAAAGACAACTACCCCCCCAACTGACAACACGCCCACGTCAGACACCGTCTACAAACCAATCAGAGTCAAGTATAGGTAGACTCCGCCCACGTAGGTGATGACCACAGGACGTACGTTCGTCAGACAAATGTTTTTAGTCCCTAAATTAAAATATGAAACCAGAACTAACAGATCAAATGAAACATGGAACAAACATAAAGCTTCAGACTCTGGAGAGGAAACGTCCTGAAACTGTTTTGAGCCCTGAACAGATGCTGAGTCACAGATACTCTGACAGAATGTGTTCTTGGTGTGTTGTCTACATTCTCACCTTGTCAGCGTAACAGAACTTTGCCACCTTGTGTGAGTGGTTGAACGGCTGTGAACACAAACACAATCAGTTATTCACGGCTCCTTCTCTCCCGGTGTGAACTGTGTTTGTATCGACTCACTGATAACTGATATCTGACGTCTGACGTCCACACATGTTCGTCTCCCACCACACACGGGATCTCCTCTGTCGCCCCCTTCAGGCCATCCAGGGCCTGAAACACAAGAGGTCAGGATGAA